>CM076724.1:0-70000 GCA_038501795.1 Pseudopleuronectes americanus
AAATATTGGAATTTACTTTGGAAATTCAAAAAAGTGAAAATTTTGGAATTTAATTTGAAGAATTGAAATCAGCAAAAATGTTGGAATTTACTTTGGAAAATTCTAAAGTGTGAAAATGTTGGAATTTACTTTGAAGAATTGAAAACAGTGAAAATGTTGGAATTTACATTGAAAAATTCTAAAGAGTGAAAATATTGGACTTTACTTTTAATAATTGAAAACAGAGTAAATGTTGGAATCTACTTTGTAAAATTTAAAACGGTGAAAATGTTGGGATTTACTTGGAAAATTTAAAACAGTGAAAATGTTGGAATTAACTTTGGATACTTCTAAAGAGTGAAAATTTGGGAATTTACTTTGAAGAATTGAAAACAGTGAAAATGTTGGAATTTAATTTGAATAATTGTAAAAAAAATGAAAATGTTGGAATTTACTTTGAAAAGTCTCCAATTATATTTAGTAACAATCTTTGAAACATTTTTAAAAGTGAAAATGTTGGAATTTACTTTGAAACATTTTAAAAAGTGAAAATGTTGGGATTTACTTTGGAAAATTCTAAAAGTGAAAATGTTTGGAATTTACTTTGAGAAATGAATACGCAAAAATGATTGGGAATTTACTTTGAAAATTTAAAACAGTGCAAAAATGTTGGGAATTTACTTTGAAGAATTGAAAACAGCTAAAATGTTGGAATTTACTTTGGACAATTCTAAATAGTGAAAATGTTGGAATTTACTTTGAAGAATTGAAAACAGCGAAAATGTTGGAATTTACTTTGGAAAATTGAAAAACAGCAAATATTTTGGAATTTACTTTGGAAAATTCTAAAGAGTTAAAATATTGAAATTTACTTTGGAAAATTTCTAAATAGTGAAAATGTTTGAATTTACTTTGAAGAATTGAAAACAGCGAAAATGTTGGAATTTACATTGAAACATTTTAAAAAGTGAAAATGTTGGAATTTACATTGGAAAATTTAAAACGGTGAAAATGTTGGAATTTACTTTGGATACTTCTAAAGAGTGAAAATGTTGGAATTTACTTTGAAAAATTGTAAACAGTGAAAATGTTGGAATTTACTTTGAAAACTTTTTTACAGTAAAAATGTTGGAATTTACTTTGAAAAGTCTCCAATTATATTAATTAACGATCATTGAAACTTTTCAAAAAGTGAAAATGTTGGAATTACTTTGAAGAATTGAAAACAGCGAAAATGTTTGAATTTACTTTGAAAAATTGTAAAGAGTGAAAATGTTGGAATTTACTTTGAAAAATTCTGAACATTGAAAATATTGGAATTTACTTTGGAAAATTCTAAAAAGTGCAAAATGTTGGAATTTACTTTGAAGAATTGAAATCAGCAAAAATGTTGGAATTTACTTTGGAAAATTCTAAAGAGTTAAAATATTGAAATTTACTTTGGAAAATTCTAAATAGTGAAAATGTTGGAATTTACTTTGAAAAGATCTGACAAATTATATTTAGTAAAAAGTGAAACTTTGAATACATTTTGCAAAAACAGTGCAAAATGTTGGAATTTACTTTGAAGAATTGAAAACGAGCGAAAATGTTGGAATTACTTTGGATAATTCTAAAGAGTGAAAATGTTGGAATTTACTTTGGATACTTCTAAAGAGTGAAAATGTTGGAATTTACTTTGAAAATTTTAAAAAGTGAAAATGTTGGAATTTACTTTGAAAAATTCTGAACAGTGAAAATATTGGAATTTACTTTGGAAAATTCAAAAAAGTGAAAATTTTGGAATTTAATTTGAAGAATTGAAATCAGCAAAAATGTTGGAATTTACTTTGGAAAATTCTAAAGTGTGAAAATGTTGGAATTTACTTTGAAGAATTGAAAACAGTGAAAATGTTGGAATTTACATTGAAAAATTCTAAAGAGTGAAAATATTGGACTTTACTTTTAATAATTGAAAACAGAGTAAATGTTGGAATCTACTTTGTAAAATTTAAAACGGTGAAAATGTTGGGAATTACTTTGGAAAATTTAAAACAGTGAAAATGTTGGAATTAACTTTGGATACTTCTAAAGAGTGAAAATTTGGGAATTTACTTTGAAGAATTGAAAACAGTGAAAATGTTGGAATTTAATTTGAATAATTGTAAAAAAAATGAAAATGTTGGAATTTACTTTGAAAAGTCTCCAATTATATTTAGTAACAATCTTTGAAACATTTTTAAAAGTGAAAATGTTGGAATTTACTTTGAAACATTTTAAAAAGTGAAAATGTTGGGATTTACTTTTGAAAAATTCTAAAGAGCAAAAATGTTGGAATTTACTTTGGAGAAATGAATACGGCGAAAATGATGGAATTTACTTTGGAAAATTTAAAAACAGTGAAAATGTTGGGATTTACTTTGAAGAATTGAAAACAGCTAAAATATTGAAATTTACTTTGGACAATTCTAAATAGTGAAAATGTTGGAATTTACTTTGAAGAATTGAAAACAGCGAAAATGTTGGAATTTACTTTGGAAAATTGAAAAACAGCAAATATTTTGGAATTTACTTTGGAAAATTCTAAAGAGTTTAAAAATATTGAAATTTACTTTGGAAAATTCTAAATAGTGAAAATGTTTGAATTTACTTTGAAGAATTGAAAACAGCGAAAATGTTGGAATTTACATTGAAACATTTTAAAAAGTGAAAATGTTGGAATTTACATTGGAAAATTTAAAACGGTGAAAATGTTGGAATTTACTTTGGATACTTCTAAAGAGTGAAAATGTTGGAATTTACTTTGAAAAATTGTAAACAGTGAAAATGTTGGAATTTACTTTGAAAACTTGTTTACAGTAAAAATGTTGGAATTTACTTTGAAAAGTCTCCAATTATATTAATTAACGATCATTGAAACTTTTCAAAAAGTGAAAATGTTGGAATTACTTTGAAGAATTGAAAACAGCGAAAATGTTTGAATTTACTTTGAAAAATTGTAAAGAGTGAAAATGTTGGAATTTACTTTGAAAAATTCTGAACATTGAAAATATTGGAATTTACTTTGGAAAATTCTAAAAAGTGCAAATGTTGGAATTTACTTTGAAGAATTGAAATCAGCAAAAATGTTGGAATTTACTTTGGAAAATTCTAAAGAGTTAAAATATTGAAATTTACTTTGGAAAATTCTAAATAGTGAAAATGTTGGAGTTTACTTTGAAAAGTCTCCAATTATATTTAGTAAGAAACTTTGAAACATTTCAAAAAGTGCAAATGTTGGAATTTACTTTGAAGAATTGAAAACAGCAAAAATGTTGGAATTTACTTTGGATAATTCTAAAGAGTGAAAATGTTGGAATTTACTTTGGATAATTCTAAAGAGTGAAAATGTTGGAATTTACTTTGAAAATTTTAAAAAGTGAAAATGTTGGAATTTACTTTGGAAAATTCTAAAAAGTGAAAATTTTGGAATTTACTTTGAAGAATTGAATTCAGCAAAAATATTGGAATTTACTTTTGAAAAATTCTAAACAGCAAAAATGTTGGAATTTACTTTGAAGAATTGAAAACAGGGAAAATGTTGGAATTTACTTTGAATAATTGTAAAAAAAAGTGAAAATGTTGGAATTTACTTTGAAGAATTGAAAACAGCGAAAATGTTGGAATTTACTTTGGAAAATTGAAAAACAGCAAATATTTTGGAATTTACTTTGGAAAATTCTAAAGAGTTAAAATATTGAAATTTACTTTGGAAAATTCTAAATAGTGAAAATGTTTGAATTTACTTTGAAGAATTGAAAACAGCGAAAATGTTGGAATTTACATTGAAACATTTTAAAAAGTGAAAATGTTGGAATTTACATTGGAAAATTTAAAACGGTGAAAATGTTGGAATTTACTTTGGATACTTCTAAAGAGTGAAAATGTTGGAATTTACTTTGAAAAATTGTAAACAGTGAAAATGTTGGAATTTACTTTGAAAACTTTTTTAACAGTAAAAATGTTGGAATTTACTTTGAAAAGTCTCCAATTATATTAATTAACGATCATTGAAACTTTTCAAAAAGTGAAAATGTTGGAATTACTTTGAAGAATTGAAAACAGCGAAAATGTTTGAATTTACTTTGAAAAATTGTAAAGAGTGAAAATGTTGGAATTTACTTTGAAAAATTCTGAACATTGAAAATATTGGAATTTACTTTGGAAAATTCTAAAAAAGTGAAAATGTTGGAATTTACTTTGAAGAATTGAAATCAGCAAAAATGTTGGAATTTACTTTGGAAAATTCTAAAGAGTTAAAATATTGAAATTTACTTTGGAAAATTCTAAATAGAGAAAATGTTGGAATTTACTTTGAATAATTGAAAACAGTGAAAATGTTGGAATTTACATTGAAACATTTTAAAAAGTGAAAATATTGGACTTTACTTTTAATAATTGAAAACAGCGTAAATGTTGGAATCTACTTTGGAAAATTTAAAACGGTGAAAATGTTGGAATTACTTTGGAAAATTTAAAACTGTGAAAATGTTGGAATTTACTTTGGATACTTCTAAAGAGTGAAAACGTTGGAATTTACTTTGAAAATTTTAAAAAGTGAAAATGTTGGAATTTACTTTGAAAAATTCTGAACAGTGAAAATATTGGAATTTACTTTGGAAAATTCAAAAAAGTGAAAATTTTGGAATTTAATTTGAAGAATTGAAATCAGCAAAAATGTTGGAATTTACTTTGGAAAATTCTAAAGTGTGAAAATGTTGGAATTTACTTTGAAGAATTGAAAACAGTGAAAATGTTGGAATTTACATTGAAAAATTCTAAAGAGTGAAAATATTGGACTTTACTTTTAATAATTGAAAACAGAGTAAATGTTGGAATCTACTTTGTAAAATTTAAAACGGTGAAAATGTTGGGAATTTACTTTGGAAAATTTAAAACAGTGAAAATGTTGGAATTAACTTTGGATACTTCTAAAGAGTGAAAATTTGGGAATTTACTTTGAAGAATTGAAAACAGTGAAAATGTTGGAATTTAATTTGAATAATTGTAAAAAAAATGAAAATGTTGGAATTTACTTTGAAAAGTCTCCAATTATATTTAGTAACAATCTTTGAAACATTTTTAAAAGTGAAAATGTTGGAATTTACTTTGAAACATTTTAAAAAGTGAAAATGTTGGGATTTACTTTTGAAAAATTCTAAAGAGCAAAAATGTTGGAATTTACTTTGGAGAAATGAATACGGCGAAAATGATGGAATTTACTTTGGAAAATTTAAAAACAGTGAAAATGTTGGGATTTACTTTGAAGAATTGAAAACAGCTAAAATATTGAAATTTACTTTGGACAATTCTAAATAGTGAAAATGTTGGAATTTACTTTGAAGAATTGAAAACAGCGAAAATGTTGGAATTTACTTTGGAAAATTGAAAAACAGCAAATATTTTGGAATTTACTTTGGAAAATTCTAAAGAGTTAAAATATTGAAATTTACTTTGGAAAATTCTAAATAGTGAAAATGTTTGAATTTACTTTGAAGAATTGAAAACAGCGAAAATGTTGGAATTTACATTGAAACATTTTAAAAAGTGAAAATGTTGGAATTTACATTGGAAAATTTAAAACGGTGAAAATGTTGGAATTTACTTTGGATACTTCTAAAGAGTGAAAATGTTGGAATTTACTTTGAAAAATTGTAAACAGTGAAAATGTTGGAATTTACTTTGAAAACTTGTTTACAGTAAAAATGTTGGAATTTACTTTGAAAAGTCTCCAATTATATTAATTAACGATCATTGAAACTTTTCAAAAAGTGAAAATGTTGGAATTACTTTGAAGAATTGAAAACAGCGAAAATGTTTGAATTTACTTTGAAAAATTGTAAAGAGTGAAAATGTTGGAATTTACTTTGAAAAATTCTGAACATTGAAAATATTGGAATTTACTTTGGAAAATTCTAAAAAGTGCAAATGTTGGAATTTACTTTGAAGAATTGAAATCAGCAAAAATGTTGGAATTTACTTTGGAAAATTCTAAAGAGTTAAAATATTGAAATTTACTTTGGAAAATTCTAAATAGTGAAAATGTTGGAGTTTACTTTGAAAAGTCTCCAATTATATTTAGTAAGAAACTTTGAAACATTTCAAAAAGTGCAAATGTTGGAATTTACTTTGAAGAATTGAAAACAGCAAAAATGTTGGAATTTACTTTGGATAATTCTAAAGAGTGAAAATGTTGGAATTTACTTTGGATACTTCTAAAGAGTGAAAATGTTGGAATTTACTTTGAAAATTTTAAAAAGTGAAAATGTTGGAATTTACTTTGAAAAATTCTGAACAGTGAAAATATTGGAATTTACTTTGGAAAATTCAAAAAAGTGAAAATTTTGGAATTTAATTTGAAGAATTGAAATCAGCAAAAATGTTGGAATTTACTTTGGAAAATTCTAAAGTGTGAAAATGTTGGAATTTACTTTGAAGAATTGAAAACAGTGAAAATGTTGGAATTTACATTGAAAAATTCTAAAGAGTGAAAATATTGGACTTTACTTTTAATAATTGAAAACAGAGTAAATGTTGGAATCTACTTTGTAAAATTTAAAACGGTGAAAATGTTGGGAATTACTTTGGAAAATTTAAAACAGTGAAAATGTTGGAATTAACTTTGGATACTTCTAAAGAGTGAAAATTTGGGAATTTACTTTGAAGAATTGAAAACAGTGAAAATGTTGGAATTTAATTTGAATAATTGTAAAAAAAATGAAAATGTTGGAATTTACTTTGAAAAGTCTCCAATTATATTTAGTAACAATCTTTGAAACATTTTTAAAAGTGAAAATGTTGGAATTTACTTTGAAACATTTTAAAAAGTGAAAATGTTGGGATTTACTTTTGAAAAATTCTAAAGAGCAAAAATGTTGGAATTTACTTTGGAGAAATGAATACGGCGAAAATGATGGAATTTACTTTGGAAAATTTAAAAACAGTGAAAATGTTGGGATTTACTTTGAAGAATTGAAAACAGCTAAAATATTGAAATTTACTTTGGACAATTCTAAATAGTGAAAATGTTGGAATTTACTTTGAAGAATTGTAAACAGTGAAAATGTTGGAATTTACTTTGAAAACTTGTTTACAGTAAAAATGTTGGAATTTACTTTGAAAAGTCTCCAATTATATTAATTAACGATCATTGAAACTTTTCAAAAAGTGAAAATGTTGGAATTACTTTGAAGAATTGAAAACAGCGAAAATGTTTGAATTTACTTTGAAAAATTGTAAAGAGTGAAAATGTTGGAATTTACTTTGAAAAATTCTGAACATTGAAAATATTGGAATTTACTTTGGAAAATTCTAAAAAGTGCAAATGTTGGAATTTACTTTGAAGAATTGAAATCAGCAAAAATGTTGGAATTTACTTTGGAAAATTCTAAAGAGTTAAAATATTGAAATTTACTTTGGAAAATTCTAAATAGTGAAAATGTTGGAGTTTACTTTGAAAAGTCTCCAATTATATTTAGTAAGAAACTTTGAAACATTTCAAAAAGTGCAAATGTTGGAATTTACTTTGAAGAATTGAAAACAGCAAAAATGTTGGAATTTACTTTGGATAATTCTAAAGAGTGAAAATGTTGGAATTTACTTTGGATAATTCTAAAGAGTGAAAATGTTGGAATTTACTTTGAAAATTTTAAAAAGTGAAAATGTTGGAATTTACTTTGGAAAATTCTAAAAAGTGAAAATTTTGGAATTTACTTTGAAGAATTGAATTCAGCAAAAATATTGGGATTTACTTTTGAAAAATTCTAAACAGCAAAAATGTTGGAATTTACTTTGAAGAATTGAAAACGGGGAAAATGTTGGAATTTACTTTGAATAATTGTAAAAAAAATGTAAATGTTGGAATTTACTTTGAAGAATTGAAAACAGCGAAAATGTTGGAATTTACTTTGGAAAATTGAAAAACAGCAAATATTTTGGAATTTACTTTGGAAAATTCTAAAGAGTTAAAATATTGAAATTTACTTTGGAAAATTCTAAATAGTGAAAATGTTTGAATTTACTTTGAAGAATTGAAAACAGCGAAAATGTTGGAATTTACATTGAAACATTTTAAAAAGTGAAAATGTTGGAATTTACATTGGAAAATTTAAAACGGTGAAAATGTTGGAATTTACTTTGGATACTTCTAAAGAGTGAAAATGTTGGAATTTACTTTGAAAAATTGTAAACAGTGAAAATGTTGGAATTTACTTTGAAAACTTTTTTACAGTAAAAATGTTGGAATTTACTTTGAAAAGTCTCCAATTATATTAATTAACGATCATTGAAACTTTTCAAAAAGTGAAAATGTTGGAATTACTTTGAAGAATTGAAAACAGCGAAAATGTTTGAATTTACTTTGAAAAATTGTAAAGAGTGAAAATGTTGGAATTTACTTTGAAAAATTCTGAACATTGAAAATATTGGAATTTACTTTGGAAAATTCTAAAAAGTGAAAATGTTGGAATTTACTTTGAAGAATTGAAATCAGCAAAAATGTTGGAATTTACTTTGGAAAATTCTAAAGAGTTAAAATATTGAAATTTACTTTGGAAAATTCTAAATAGAGAAAATGTTGGAATTTACTTTGAATAATTGAAAACAGTGAAAATGTTGGAATTTACATTGAAACATTTTAAAAAGTGAAAATATTGGACTTTACTTTTAATAATTGAAAACAGCGTAAATGTTGGAATCTACTTTGGAAAATTTAAAACGGTGAAAATGTTGGAATTACTTTGGAAAATTTAAAACTGTGAAAATGTTGGAATTTACTTTGGATACTTCTAAAGAGTGAAAACGTTGGAATTTACTTTGAAAATTTTAAAAAGTGAAAATGTTGGAATTTACTTTGAAAAATTCTGAACAGTGAAAATATTGGAATTTACTTTGGAAAATTCAAAAAAGTGAAAATTTTGGAATTTAATTTGAAGAATTGAAATCAGCAAAAATGTTGGAATTTACTTTGGAAAATTCTAAAGTGTGAAAATGTTGGAATTTACTTTGAAGAATTGAAAACAGTGAAAATGTTGGAATTTACATTGAAAAATTCTAAAGAGTGAAAATATTGGACTTTACTTTTAATAATTGAAAACAGAGTAAATGTTGGAATCTACTTTGTAAAATTTAAAACGGTGAAAATGTTGGGAATTACTTTGGAAAATTTAAAACAGTGAAAATGTTGGAATTAACTTTGGATACTTCTAAAGAGTGAAAATTTGGGAATTTACTTTGAAGAATTGAAATCAGCAGAAAATGTTGGAATTTAATTTGAATAATTGTAAAAAAAATGAAAATGTTGGAATTTACTTTGAAAAGTCTCCAATTATATTTAGTAACAATCTTTGAAACATTTTTAAAAGTGAAAATGTTGGAATTTACTTTGAAACATTTTAAAAAGTGAAAATGTTGGGATTTACTTTTGAAAAATTCTAAAGAGCAAAAATGTTGGAATTTACTTTGGACAAATGAATACGGCGAAAATGATGGAATTTACTTTGGAAAATTTAAAAACAGTGAAAATGTTGGGATTTACTTTGAAGAATTGAAAACAGCTAAAATATTGAAATTTACTTTGGACAATTCTAAATAGTGAAAATGTTGGAATTTACTTTGAAGAATTGAAAACAGCGAAAATGTTGGAATTTACATTGAAACATTTTAAAAAGTGAAAATGTTGGAATTTACATTGGAAAATTTAAAACGGTGAAAATGTTGGAATTTACTTTGGATACTTCTAAAGAGTGAAAATGTTGGAATTTACTTTGAAAAATTGTAAACAGTGAAAATGTTGGAATTTACTTTGAAAACTTGTTTACAGTAAAAATGTTGGAATTTACTTTGAAAAGTCTCCAATTATATTAATTAACGATCATTGAAACTTTTCAAAAAGTGAAAATGTTGGAATTACTTTGAAGAATTGAAAACAGCGAAAATGTTTGAATTTACTTTGAAAAATTGTAAAGAGTGAAAATGTTGGAATTTACTTTGAAAAATTCTGAACATTGAAAATATTGGAATTTACTTTGGAAAATTCTAAAAAGTGCAAATGTTGGAATTTACTTTGAAGAATTGAAATCAGCAAAAATGTTGGAATTTACTTTGGAAAATTCTAAAGAGTTAAAATATTGAAATTTACTTTGGAAAATTCTAAATAGTGAAAATGTTGGAGTTTACTTTGAAAAGTCTCCAATTATATTTAGTAAGAAACTTTGAAACATTTCAAAAAGTGCAAATGTTGGAATTTACTTTGAAGAATTGAAAACAGCAAAAATGTTGGAATTTACTTTGGATAATTCTAAAGAGTGAAAATGTTGGAATTTACTTTGGATAATTCTAAAGAGTGAAAATGTTGGAATTTACTTTGAAAATTTTAAAAAGTGAAAATGTTGGAATTTACTTTGGAAAATTCTAAAAAGTGAACATTTTGGAATTTACTTTGAAGAATTGAATTCAGCAAAAATATTGGGATTTACTTTTGAAAAATTCTAAACAGCAAAAATGTTGGAATTTACTTTGAAGAATTGAAAACGGGGAAAATGTTGGAATTTACTTTGAATAATTGTAAAAAAAATGTAAATGTTGGAATTTACTTTGAAGAATTGAAAACAGCGAAAATGTTGGAATTTACTTTGGAAAATTGAAAAACAGCAAATATTTTGGAATTTACTTTGATTTAAAGGTAAAATATGAAATTTCTTTGAAAATTCTAAATAGTGAAAATGTTTGAATTTACTTTGAAGAATTGAAAACAGCGAAAATGTTGGAATTTACATTGAAACATTTTAAAAAGTGAAAATGTTGGAATTTACATTGGAAAATTTAAAACGGTGAAAATGTTGGAATTTACTTTGGATACTTCTAAAGAGTGAAAATGTTGGAATTTACTTTGAAAAATTGTAAACAGTGAAAATGTTGGAATTTACTTTGAAAACTTTTTTACAGTAAAAATGTTGGAATTTACTTTGAAAAGTCTCCAATTATATTAATTAACGATCATTGAAACTTTTCAAAAAGTGAAAATGTTGGAATTACTTTGAAGAATTGAAAACAGCGAAAATGTTTGAATTTACTTTGAAAAATTGTAAAGAGTGAAAATGTTGGAATTTACTTTGAAAAATTCTGAACATTAAAAATATTGGAATTTACTTTGGAAAATTCTAAAAAGTGAAAATGTTGGAATTTACTTTGAAGAATTGAAATCAGCAAAAATGTTGGAATTTACTTTGGAAAATTCTAAAGAGTTAAAATATTGAAATTTACTTTGGAAAATTCTAAATAGAGAAAATGTTGGAATTTACTTTGAATAATTGAAAACAGTGAAAATGTTGGAATTTACATTGAAACATTTTAAAAAGTGAAAATATTGGACTTTACTTTTAATAATTGAAAACAGCGTAAATGTTGGAATCTACTTTGGAAAATTTAAAACGGTGAAAATGTTGGGAATTACTTTGGAAAATTTAAAACTGTGAAAATGTTGGAATTTACTTTGGATACTTCTAAAGAGTGAAAACGTTGGAATTTACTTTGAAAATTTTAAAAAGTGAAAATGTTGGAATTTACTTTGAAAAATTCTGAACAGTGAAAATATTGGAATTTACTTTGGAAAATTCAAAAAAGTGAAAATTTTGGAATTTAATTTGAAGAATTGAAATCAGCAAAAATGTTGGAATTTACTTTGGAAAATTCTAAAGAGTGAAAATGTTGGAATTTACTTTGAAGAATTGAAAACAGTGAAAATGTTGGAATTTACATTGAAAAATTCTAAAGAGTGAAAATATTGGACTTTACTTTTAATAATTGAAAACAGAGTAAATGTTGGAATCTACTTTGTAAAATTTAAAACGGTGAAAATGTTGGGAATTACTTTGGAAAATTTAAAACAGTGAAAATGTTGGAATTAACTTTGGATACTTTCTAAAGAGTGAAAATTTGGGAATTTACTTTGAAGAATTGAAATCAGCAAAAATGTTGGAATTTAATTTGAATAATTGTAAAAAAAATGAAAATGTTGGAATTTACTTTGAAAAGTCTCCAATTATATTTAGTAACAATCTTTGAAACATTTTTAAAAGTGAAAATGTTGGAATTTACTTTGAAACATTTTAAAAAGTGAAAATGTTGGGATTTACTTTTGAAAAATTCTAAAGAGCAAAAATGTTGGAATTTACTTTGGAGAAATGAATACGGCGAAAATGATGGAATTTACTTTGGAAAATTTAAAAACAGTGAAAATGTTGGGATTTACTTTGAAGAATTGAAAACAGCTAAAATATTGAAATTTACTTTGGACAATTCTAAATAGTGAAAATGTTGGAATTTACTTTGAAGAATTGAAAACAGCAAAAATGTTGGAATTTATTTTGGAAAATTCTAAAGAGTGATAATGTTGGAATTTACATTGAAACATTTAAAAAAGTTAAAATATTGGACTTTACTTTGAAAAATTGTAAACAGTGAAAATGTTGGAATTTACTTTGAAAACTTGTTTACAGTAAAAATGTTGGAATTTACTTTGAAAAGTCTCCAATTATATTTAACAACAATCTTTGATATTCTGTATGTATTTAGTCACATAATGTTGCGGCGCACATAATCATGCGGCGCACATCACCGTTCCGCGCACATCTTCACATCATCATGCAGTGCACATCATCACATCATCATGCGGCGCACATCATCAAATCATCGTGCGCCGCACATCACCGTGTAGTAAACATAATCCCGCGGCGCACATCACTGTGATTATGTGCGCTGCATGACTATGTGCGGCGCACATCACCGTGCGCCGCACATAGTCATGCAGCGCACATAATCATGCGGCGCACATCATCACATCATCGTGTGGCGCACATCATCACATCATCGTGCGGCGCACACCATCACATCATCTTGCGGCGCACATCACCTTGCGGCGCACATAATCATGCGGCGCACATCATCACATCATCCTGCGGCGCACATCACTGTGTGGCGCACATAATAATGCGGCACACATAATCATGCGGCACACATCGTCACATCATCGAGCGGCGCACATCATCACATCATCTTGCGGCGCACATCATCACATCATCGTGCGGCGCACATCATCAAATCATCCTGCAGCGCACATCACCTTGCGGCGCACATTTTACTGCAGCGCACATCACCGTGTAGCGCACATCATCCTGCAGCGCACATGACCGTGCGGCGCACATCACCGTGCGGCGCACATAATCATGCGGCCCCCATCATCACATCATCCTTTAGCGCACATCACCATGTGGGGGAAAATCACCTTGCAGCGCACATTTTACTGCGGCGCACATCACCGTGTAGCGCACATCATCCTGCGGTACACATCACCTTGCGGCGCACATAATCATGCGGCGCACATCATCACATCATCCTGCGGCGCACATCACCGTGCGGCGCACATCATCACATCATCCTGCGACGCACATCACCTTGCGGCGCACATAATCAGGCGGCGCACATAATCATGCGGCGCACATCATCACATCATCGTGCGGCACAGATCATCACATCATCGTGCGCCGCACATCACCGTGCGGCGCACATTTTACTGCGGCGCACATCACCGTGTAGCGCACATCATCCTGCGGTAAACATCACCTTGCTGCGCACATTTTACTGCGGCTCACATCACCGTGTAGCGCACATCATCCTTCGGCACACATCACCCTGCAGCGCACAATTTACTGTGGCGCACATCACCGTGCGGCGCACATAATCATGCGGTGCACATAATCATGCGGCGCACATCATCACATCATCCTGTAGCGCACATCACCGTGTGGGGGGAAATCACCGTGCAGCGCACATTTTACTGCGGCGCACATCACCGTGTAGCGCACATCATCCTGCGGCGCACATCACCGTGCAGCCCAGATCATATTGCGGAACATCACCGTGGGGCGCACATCATCCTGCGGCGCACATCACCCGTGCGGCGCACATCATCACATCATCGTGCGGCACACGTCATCCTTCGGCGCACATCATCCTGTGGCACACGTCTTCGTGCTGCACACGTCTTCGTGCTGCACACGTCATCGTGCGGCGCACATCATCACTTCATCGTGCGGCGCACATCATCACATCATCGTGCGGCACTCATCCTGCGGCGCACATCATCACATCATCGTGCGGCACACGTCACCCTGCGGCGCACATTACACGTCATCATGTGGCGCACATCATCTTGCGGCGCACATCCTGCATCCTCCCAAAGCAGCCTCGTTCGTGTCTGCTTTGGGGTCCAAACCTTAACTAAAGCATAAACACTGCTGAGATGAATGGCCATTTCACTTGACCCATAAGAAAAAATCGAAAGTTGCCACTTCCTTTTTAATTTCTGATTGTACTTGTGAGCTCGAATCAATCAATCAATCAATCAAATTTTATTTGTATAGCCCATATTCACAAATTACATTCATCTCATAGGGCTTTAACAAGGTGTGGCATCCTCTGTCCTTAACCCTCAGCAAGAGTGAGGAAAAACTACTAAAAACCATTTTAACAGGTAAAAATAAGTAGAAACCTCAGAGAGAGCCACATGTGAGGGATCCCTCTCCCAGGACGGACAGAAGTGCAATAGATGCCACGTGTAAAAACATTCATCATTAAAGTCTTTAGCGGCATTGATGCAGTCCCGCTGCAATCACAGTCCATGGTCAGCAACCAGCAGGACCACGATCCACCATCCAGACCAGAGGCCACTCCAGTCCTCAGTCACCGTCCACCGCCGCCCACCAGGACCCACCACGAGCCATTGCCGCGGCCCTGGTCCACCTCCTGTACCCAGTGCCAACGCGACACAGGGTCCGCCACCAGCACCACGATCAGCCCACACGACACAGAATCCGCCACACTGGGTCCACCACTGCGACCCCCGATGCACGATCCACAAACAGCAATCCATGGTGCGGCCACAGAGGCCCTGGATCTGCGGGTGTTAAAGCAAAGGGACCCCGGGGAAAGGTTAGGGATGGAGAAGAGGAAGGAGAAGCTGGAAAAAGAAGCTCCGTGTGTCATATGTCATTAAATAGAGCAAGTTACGTTCTGCCTCACTAATTAACTCTAACTATAAGCTTTATCAAAAAGAAAGGTTTTGAGCCTACTCTTAAACAAACAGATGGTGTCTGCCTCCCGAACTGAAATTGGTAGATTATTCCACAAGTGAGGGGCTTGATGGCTAAAAGCTCTGGCTCCTACTCTACTTTTAGAGACTTTAGGGATGACAAGTAAGCCTGAATTCTGGGAGCAGAGTGCTCTAGAGGGTTTATAAGGTACTAACAGCTCTTTAAGGTAAAAAGGTGCTATATTATTAAGGGCCTTGAAGGTGAGGAGGTGAATTTTAAATTCTATTCTAGATTTAACTGGAAGCCAGTGTAGCGAAGCTAATACTGGAGAAATGTGCTCTCTTTTCTTTGTTCTTGTCAGGACACGTGCTGCGGCATTTTGGACAAGCTGTAGAGTCTTTAACGACTTACTGCTGGAGCCTGATAATAATGAGTTACAATAGTCCAGTCTCGATGTAACGAAGGCGTGGACTAGTTTTTCTGCATCTTTTTGCGAAAGGACATGCCTGATTTTTGAAATATTACGCAAGTGGAAAAAGGCAGTCCGAGAAATTTGTTTTAAGTGACTATTAAAAGATAAATCAGGATCGAAGATCACTCCCAAGTTCCTGACTGTTTCGTTGGAAGCAAGGGCAATGTCGTCTAGCGCAGCTATATCATTAGATAATTTATCTCTAAGGTGTTTGGGGCCAAGTATTATAACCTCTGTTTTGTCTGAGTTTAATAAGAGAAAAATTGCGGGTCATCCAGGTTTTTATGTCCTTGAGACATGCTCGAAGTTTAGTTAATTGATTACTTTGTTCAGGTTTTATTGACAAGTATAACTGGGTGTCATCCGCATAGCAGTGGAAATTTACCGAGTGTGTCCTGATAATGTTTCCTAGTGGAAGCATATATAATGAGAATAAAATTGGGCCGAGCACAGAGCCCTGTGGAACACCATGGTTAACTTTGGTGCGCACAGATGTCTCATCATTAATTTGCACGAATTGGGAGCGATCAGAAAAATAAGATTTAAACCAATTAAGGGCAGTTCCATTAATATTAATTAACTGTTTGAGTCTTTGTAATAAAATTTGATGGTCAATTGTGTCGAATGCTGCACTGAGATCTAACAGAACGAGGACAGACACAAGTCCCTGATCTAAGGCTATTAAAAGGTCATTAGTGACTTTTGCCAAGGCTGTTTCTGTGCTGTGATTGGCTCTAAACCCGTCTGAAAGTCTTCAAATATATTATTTTCCTGGAGAAACTCACACAGCTGATTGGCTACCACTTTTTCTAAGATTTTAGACATGAAGGGGAGATTAGATATTGGTCTGGCTAAAACCTCTGGGTCTAGGGTGGGTTTTTTGAGAAGGGGTTTGATTACTGCTATTTTAAAAGACTGTGGTACATAACCTGATGATAATGACAGATTGATTGTGTTAAGTAACGAACTATCAATTAGGGGCAGAATTTCTTTAAGTAATTTTGTAGGAATGGGATCTAAGATACAGGTTGTTGGTTTAGAACCTGAGATTATTTTGGTAAACTGATCACAAGTGATCAGAGAGAAGCTGTCTAAATAATGGTTAGGATTCTCAGCCATTTCTGAGATTTCTGTTATTGGGAGGGTATTAGTGCCAATTGAGGGCAGGAGATTGTTGATTTTATTTCTAATGGTTAGAATTTTATCATTAAAAAAGGTCATAAAGGTATTGCTATTTAGGGATGGAGGAATACTGGGTTCGGTGGAGGTGTGACTCTCTGTCAGCCTGGCTACAGTGCTGAAGAGAAACCTGGGGTTGTTTTTATTCTCTTCTATTAGTTTTGAATAGTAGGCTGCTCTTGCTTTGTGGAGAGCCTTTTTATATTCTTTAACACTATTCTTCCAGTCTATGAGGTTTTCAACATGGTTGCTGGAGCGCCACTTCCTTTCTAGTTTTCTTGATAATTGTTTTAACTCATTTGTCTGGGAATTATACCACGGAGCTAATTTACCATGTTTGACATTTTTTTTTAGAGGCGCTATTGAATCTAATGTTAATCGTAATGAGTCTGCAGAGCTATCGACGAGGTGGTCGATCTCAATGGAGCTCGGGTTTTTAAAGAATTTGTTCTTTATATCTACGGATAATACGGGTTTAAATGTAATTGGAATTATTTCCTTAAATTTAGTTACAGCACTATCAGGTAGACATCTAGAAAATGAGTTTTTTATTGGTGGCATATATTCATTTATTGAAAAATGGAAGGTTATTAAATTATGGTCTGATAGAACTGGATTGTGCGGGAGGACTGTTAAATGTTCAATTCCGACACCGTACGATAATATAAGGTCAAGTGTGTGGTTACAACAATGAGTCGGTTGGTGCACACACTGACTGAAACCAATTGAGTCTAGTATTGAATTAAATGCTACGCTACGGTAATCTTTCTTATTGTCAACATGGATATTAAAGTCACCAACAATAATAATTTTATCGCTCTTTAGGACTAAGTTTGATAAAAACTCAGGGAATTCCGTTAAAAATTCAGTATAAGCCCTGGGAGGATGGTAAACTACAGCAAATATGATTGGCTGTTGGTGTTTCCTGGATTGGCGTGGAAGACTAAGAACCAAACATTCAAATGATTTGTAGCTTAGGTTAAGTTTAGGTTTTGGATTAATTGATAGACTGGAGTTAAAAATAGCAGCAACTCCACCTCCTCGCCCAAATTCTCTGGGAACCTGTGCATTTATATGACTGGGGGGAGTAGATTCATTTAGACTGACATATTCATCAGGATGCAGCCACGTCTCAGTGAGGGACAATACATCTAGGTTGTAGTCAGAGACTAGTTCATTAACTAAAAGAGCCTTAGTTGATAGTGATCTAATGTTTAAAAGACCACATTTAAAAGTCTTAGTTCCCTGTGTTGTTGCAGAGGTTGTTTTAATTTTTATTCGATTTTTGTGTGGAGTTCTCGCTCTGTTATTGTTTAATTTCAATAATTTAATCGGACGGTGGACAGACACAATCTCTATGGGGTTGTGTGACTGATCCAGAGGGAGCGCAGAGAAGTGTTTAGCACTGCAGCTCTGCTTCCTGGTCCCAACTATGGGTTGTCATGTTATAGACTTTGTAATATTCCTAGATAAGAGAGCTGCTCCATCCCAAGTGGGATGAACGCCGTCTCTCATAACAAGACCAGGTTTTCTCAAAAAAGTTAGCCAATTATCTACAAAGCCCACACCGTTTACAGGACACCACGTCGACAGCCAGCGGTTAAAAGACAACATGCGGCTAAACATGTCATCACCTGTTGTATTAGGGAGCGGGCCAGAGAAAACTACTTTGTCTGACATCGTTTTAGCAAAAGCACACAACGACTCAACATTCACTTTAGTGATCTCCGACATACGAAGCCGGGAGTCATTGCTGCCGACGTGAATTACAATTCTATTGTATTTACGTTTAGTTTTAGCCATTAACTTAAGTTTAGATGCGATGTCGCCGGCTCTGGCCCCTGGGATACAGTTAACTATGGTCGCTGGTGTCGCTACCCTGACGTTTCTCAGAACCGAGTCGCCAATAATTAGAGTTTGTTTATCAGCGGGTGCCTCGCTGAGTGGAGAGAATCTATTTGAAACGTGAGCTGGTGGCTCTTTAATCATGGGCTTTTTAAGACTAGCACTATGCTAGTCTTAAAAAGCATAGTGCTAGTCTTAAATGAAAAGTTTTCCAAGTCAAACTTTTCATCGAATGAAAGTTTGACTTGGAAAAACTTGATTAAAAAAAGTAAATAACAGAGTTAGAAACTGAAATAGAGGAGACAGCTGCCCTCACTCTTTGAGCCAGTGAAAGACTGTCTCCCTCTGTGGACAAGCGTCAGCAAGTTCTGGATTCATTACAAACGCATTGAGGGAAACGGCTCCATGTTGGACCCTCCGATGTAGATAGCCACCCCTTTTAGTTAGAGGTGGATTGTACAGTGTTCTCCACTCAGGCCTCTGAATTTCCAGCCTCGCAGCAGTGGGCATCTTTTTTTTGGCTAAATTGTTTATCTTTACAGATTTACTTCAATTTCAAACACACACAGACTTCAGACTTCATTAGGGGCAACTTAATACTTTGTAAAATATTTTATACACCGTTAGGCAAACATAATTATAAGAATAGGATAAGTATGAAGAAAAGTAATATGTGTTACAGTCATTGCCTAATGGTGTCTTACATCATGGTGTGAGACAGGCATCATGGTGTAATCTTTACCTTCTTTTTGGGCAAAGGCAAAACACCCACACTCTCTTGTTTCTCCTCAGATTGTTTAAATATTTCAGCTTTGCAACTGGTACATTTGGTATAGACAGAGGCATAGAAATGGCCCAGCTGAGAAATCAAAGGAATCTTAGACATCATAGCAATCAATGACAATGTGACATTAAAGCAAACTGACAACAAAATAGAATTATTTGCCTAATGAAATCCTTTGTAGTTTAAAAGTTTTTTTCCCAAATTGATTTTATTCCTTTGAAGGAGTTCCCATTTACTTAAATTGTACTGGATTCAGCTACAATGCTTTTACCCCTGAAACTCCAAATGGGATCTACATTTGACTTTTTTTATTCCAGAAAACTACAAAATGGATTTATATTTTTTTATTTTTTAAGTATTTCAACTGTATTGCACAAGCTTAAATTATAAACAAAGGTAACCTTAAAAACTACATCTTTATGCAAAATATTAGGTAGTTAAGGATCAGTATTTTACTTTTGAGTAAAGCTAATAATTGAGTTAGAAAATCTGATACTTTTAAAGCAAACATCTGATTTGAAATAATTCAAATAATTCATTTGATCTAAGGTAAATTTGCTGATCTAAATAGTAGAACAAAATTAAATAAAACAAATCAAAGTAACAAATAATCAAACCAATTAATAAGAAAGAAACTAAATCTAAACAAAGCCAAATAAACTAAATTAAATCTAAATGTGGGAAAAAACAGTGACCATAACTGTTCTGCTGGAGGCAGCCCTATAAAACACACATGTTATAGTTAGGTCACACAATTTAAAACACGTTTATCATAATATTTAAAAACATTTGCAAACATAAAACACATCCTTATCTCGTACCTTTAATTCATTAAAATAAAGCAGGGACAGCGTGCATCCACGGCGACGCCGACACATCGCACACACACGCAGACACACGCACACAGACACAGCTTCAAGCTGGGCTCTAAGGACAAACTTAAGTTAATATTTGCGGACGCTTTCTTTCTGATCTCCGTTAACATGACATAACTTCCAGCAACTTACCGCGAAACAATTTGATTCTGCACCTGTTGCGGCCACGCTGCACTTACTCGAACACACGCACACAGGACCGGCAGTGGAGAGAGAGAGAGGAAGAGGGGGAGAGCTAAGGTGTCCCTAAATAGACTCCTCCGCCTCCCCGCAGCCTATAGGAATCCCCGTCCTGTCAGGTAACTTAAAACATCAGAAGAACGGGGAAAATAACATCGCTAAAACTATAAAACTTTATTAAGAATTGATCCCGTTACACATGTTTCTGATATTGTTTTTCATTACTTCTGTTATTGGCTTAGTTTATAAAAACGTGAAAATCTTTCTATTCCTGTTTAGGAAGTGCTCTCTCTGTTTGCAGTGGACTTATACATTCACCTATCAACTAGAGGAAAAGGAGAAATCAGAGATGAGATCATAGCACACACCAAAGAGAACAAACATCATAGAGAACATAGGCATCAAGGACAGCTGACTTCAGAGGCTGACACCAGGCTTTCCAACAAGCCACGCCCCCAAGTATTGACTGTTAATGTCACAAGCAGCGGTAGCTACCTTGAGAAGCAACCCAGTCTCATCAGAAAACGTTCAATGGCAACGTTGGTCCACTTGGAAAAATGTTACCATCTCACAATCTGGCCTCTCAAAGTGTGATATGGTAACATTTTTTCTGAGCATTGTTTTGCATTGGCGTGTGCGCATATCACGTGACTCCCGAGTTCCCGTCTACGGAAAGGAAAACATGGCGGACATTCCTTGTTTTTTCAGATAAAAATATAATTTTGTAACTTAGTTTGGGCATAAAAATACATTCTGACACCATTTCTAGCGAGAAATGTGGTCTTTGCTTCCACAGTCTTCAGCCAGTTCGTGCTTATGATATATATTTTAATAGTTATCGAGAATGTTTTTATCGTTGCTATGATGGTTGCTATGACGCTGCCATGCCACACCACGTCGTAATGTGCTGTTTAAATCACCGTCCCTGCGTGGTGTCGTTCAGTGATCGTGAATGTTATTCATGTTATATAATATTAATACTTGAGGCTAGATTACACCTCTAATGCGAAGGATCCTGCGAGTCTGTTCATACCGGCGGACACGAGTGCGGCACCGGACCAGGAGCGCGACCGGACCGGAAGCGACCTGACGTGTAGCTGTCGCCAAAAAAAAGTTTTGGTAAACATCCGGTCCTTTAACTAAGCGCTGAGCCCAGAACCTGGGGCGCTTGTAAGACCACAATGTCATCTTCCTTCTGTCAGGTAAGTAGTTTATTGTTTTTAAAGATCGTTACGATCTAGGGTTACAGTCCGAGTGCTGAGACAGCGAATGCGGAGTCCGTCGATATACAATGGAGGCTATTCTTCAGCTAATACGCCACTGTTATTCACATGCTTCCGACCACGTTAGCATGTGCTACCTGGGAGGTGAATACATGGTTGTTGAAACCAGTTCAAGACGCTTAGCTCATCATTGAGGGACGCTACAATATAAATATAAACATGAATTTGATTTATGAATGCTTTATATTAATAAGGAGTGTATTTGTCTACCATTACTCCACAATATCAGATCAATTTGGTTTAATATTTAGTATGCAATATGACAATAATGTTTTCATGTTATGGAGTTGCGATTCATTTTATAAAACAATTGCTATGTTCTGTTTTTCAATCAAGGAGAATCCAAGTGAAGCTACAGGAGTTTCATTAACGTCAATAACTTGGACCGAACAGTTTGTTTTGCTTGATGAAGAGCAGGAAGGGCAGCCTGGAGAGAAAGAGAAGCCGGATTGATCCCACTATCATCATCCACATACCACGAGGAAAATGAGAGAGAGTAATTATCCTACCATTAAAGAGGTACTTTTAAGTTACATACCAGAAACACCATTTTATATAATGTGCCAAATATACATTTTTATTAAATCCCCAAAGTACGCTGGCTGAAGTACAAGTTAATATCACGTTAGATCAATCATACTTCCCTGCTGTGATTGTTTAACTGGGAAAACAACTTTTTCCACAGGAAGGCAAGTAAATTTAAGGAATACATGTGCAAAGTTTTCCTCTGTTATGTATAATGATGATCCCCATCAAACATAATGTTAGCAATATTTACACCTTTTTAATTTATACTGTTTATTTCTGTCTACATGTGTGAATTTGCCTTCATTAGTTTCAGAAAAGAGCGATGATGTATCGGTCAGTGGGCGGCAGCACGAGACTCCGCAAACTAGTCTGTAAGCAAAGTAGACGAAGGCTTTGAGGTTGCGGCCTGCCATCATTGTTATTTTGATTAAGGGACTGAATATGTTTCATGCAGAAATATTTGCATTTCCCTTATATCTACCAAAACTGCTTGTTTCACAGAATGCAGGCTTGTTTTGATCCGATGTGATGTGCAAATACTTATCGTATCTGCAATGGGTTGTGCGGCATTAACATTTGTAACTCTAATTTTGTTTTGACAGACTGTGCAAAGAAAGTTGAGAACATCACCACTCTACAGGAAGACACAGTCCAGTAATGGGTGTCAAAAGTTCAGTAGTGAACAACAGGTACTGTGGAAAAATGTGTGTCATTGTTGTACAATGTCTTTTGACTCTGTTTACACAAGGTCAACACAAAAAGGTTTGATTGTAAACTGATATTGGTATGAATTCATGTTATTCTCCTCTTCACAAGAAACAAACAATCAAAATTACCGGCAGAACGCCCTTGATGGACGCTTCAGCTGCATCGTCAGACTGGCGTGACAGCAAGATGCCAACTTTAATGCCAATTTATTTTTTTGTAACATTCTGTGACCAAATGTATAGATAACTTTTTGTAGATTGTAAAAAAAGATAACCCATTTATGAAAAAAACTAAATTAGAATTACCGCACTGCGTTGTATGACTCCGCTAACCAGTGCAGTGTCTGTTCACATATTTCTACATATTTTCTCTCATATAAATGTCACTGTAATCTCTTGACAACTGAAACCATAAGATGAGGTCAGTGTGGCCTTGACCTTTTGACTTTAAGACAAATACACAGTTAGACAACCTGAAAACATACAGTAATGCCTCCGGCGACTCGCTATTGCAGAGACATTAAAATGTAAGTGTAGTAGACTGGATTTTATTGGTGTTAGATTGGACATCTTGTATGGGTACACAAAAAAATATATTTGGTTTCACATTTTAGCTGTGTATGGGGAAGTTATTCTCTACAGAATGTAATTTGACCATTCTACCTCAGATCCATTGGATCATTGTGTGTTTATGTTGCTTAAAGCAGAGCATTCACTGCTTTAATGTAATCAGCATCTTATCTGTCAATAGCATGGTGAAGTAGTGCAAGTAAATATCAATATGTTATGACCAATGTCATTTATTGTGCACAAACATTACATTAAGGCATCTGCTGGAAATGATATGATCAACAATTCTCATGCAAATAAGACTTTAAAAACTACACAAATATGGTTATTGAGAGGGGGGTTTCAGAGGGAGGGGGCAGCTCTGGAGAAAGGTCTGTCACTCCAGGTCTGCAGCTTGTTGTGAGGGAGACAGGCGGTTAGCATCAGGAGCGGCGCTGCAGGAGGGACCGTGGAGCTGAAGCAGCTTCTCTTGTGAAGAACTGAGGGACACAAACAAACCATAGTGTTAAATTATGAAGATGGTTCCCTCTGATTTTTTTTTAAAAACATAAACGTCAGACAGGCCTCTTAAAACTAAATGAGCTAAAGCTAACAGCTACCTGAGACCATGCTAATGCCAGGCAGTAGCAACAGTAGCATTGAAGCAGAGTTTACCTAATCACAGCACTCACATTTCATCATCAGTGGAGAAGTACCTCGCTTTTTTTTTCCTCTTCAGAGGAGGTTTCCTCCAAAGCTGCTGCAGCCAGCTGGGTTTGAACTCTGTGCCATCTTCTCTTGAGCACGCAGAGAAGGCCTCACGTCCCATCTCCATAAATGCCTCAGTATTACCTCAGAATATATGATAAAAAACAAAACTTTTTTTTAGTGCATGTATATATATATATATATATATACACACATACAAGGCTTTATTTTCTACAGAAATCTTTTTCCTGAGTTGATGTCTTTGCTTATGCCATCTAAAATGTGAAACCAAATATATTTTTTTGTGTACCCATACAAGATGTCCAATCTAACACCAATAAAATCCAGTCTACTACACTTACATTTTAATGCCTCTGCAATAGCGAGTCGCCGGAGGCATTACTGTATGTTTTCGGGTTGTCTAACTGTGTATTTGTCTTAAAGTCAAAAGGTCAAGGCCACACTGACCTCATCTTATGGTTTCAGTTGTCAAGAGATTACAGTGACATTTATATGAGAGAAAATATGTAGAAATATGTGAACAGACACTGCACTGGTTAGCGGAGTCATACAACGCAGTGCGGTAATTCTAGTTTAGTTTTTTCATAAATGGGTTATCTTTTTTTACAATCTACAAAACGTTATCTATACATTTGGTCACAGAATGTTACAAAAAAATTAATTGGCATTAAAGTTGGCATCTTCCTGTCACGCCAGTCTGACGATGCAGCTGAAGCGTCCATCAAGGGCTCAGAAAAAATGTTACCATTTCACACTTTGAGAGGCCAGATTGTGAGATGGTAACATTTTTCCAAGTGGACCAATGTTGCCACTGAACGTTTTCTGATGAGACTGGGTTGTGAGAAGACATGAATTCTGTTGACTTCATTTGGCTTTGCACCTCACAGATTTAACGTGACACATGCTGGAAATAAATGGTAAATGGATTTGTATTTATATAGAGCTTTTCTAGTCTTGATGACCACTCAAAGCGCTTGACCTTACAGTTTCACATTCACCCATTCACACACACATTCATACAGTGCATCTATCCCAGCACTTTGTTATTCTAAGGGGGGACATTCAGGGTTCAGCATCAAGGACACTTCGGTATGCAGATGGTTCAGACTGGGGATCGAACCGCCGACCTTCAGGTTGGAGGACGACCACTCTACCCCTTAGCCACAGCCGCTACACGTGGCATCTATTGCACTTCTGTCCATCGTAGGAGAGGGATCCCTCACATGTGGCTCTCTCTGAGGTTTCTGCGTACATTTACCCTGTTAAAAGGGTTTTTAGTAGTTTTTCCTTACTCTTGCTGAGGGTTAAGGACAAAGGAAGTCATACCCTGTTAAAGCCCTATGAGATGAATTATAATTTGTGAATATGGACAATACAAATAAAATTTGATTGATTGATTGATTGATTTTGCTATAATGTAAAGTGCCTACAAGTGTCCCATGTATGTTTTTACATAACACAAAGTGTGAGACATTTCTTGGCACTTTCAGCACTCAGGGTGGGGGTTTAGAGTGGGTCACCGAGATTGGCTGGTGCCGAGAATTTCTTCTCCCATGTATTGTATATTTCCCTAACAAAACGTATCGGACATTTCTAGGCATTTTGCTATAATGTAAAGTGCCTAAAAGTGTCCCATGTATTTTTTTACATAACACAAAGAGTGAGACATTTCTAGGCATTTTTCACCACTCAGGGTGGGGCTTTAGAGTTGGTCTTCGGGCTTGGATGGTGCTGGAGAATTATTTCTCCAATGTATTGTATTTTTCCTTAACAAAACTTGTGGGAAATTTCTAGGCATTTTGCTATAATGTAAAGAGCCTACAAGCGTCCCATGTATTTTTTTATATAACACAAAGAGTGAGACATTTCTAGGCATTTTTCACCACTCAGGGTGGGGCTTTAGAGTTGGTCCACGGGCTTGGCTGGTGCTGGAGATTTTTTCCCCCATGTATTGTATTTTTCCCTAACAAAACTTGTGCAACATTTCAAGGCATTTTTGCTATACTCTAAAGTGCCTACAAGTGTCCCATGTATTCTTTTAACCTAACACTAAGTGTGAGATATTTCTTGGCATTGTCAGTACTCAGGGTGGGGCTTTAGAGTGGGTCACCGAGCTTGGCTGGTGCTGGAGAATTTTTTCTCCCATGTATTGTATTTTTCCCTAACAAAATGTGGGGGACATTTCTAGGAATTTTTGCTATAATGTAAAGGGCCTACAAGTATCCCATGTATGTTTTTACATAACAATAAGTGTGAGACATTTCTTGGCATTGTCAGCACTCAGGGTGGGGGTTTAGAGTGGGTCACCGAGCTTGGCAGGTGCTGTAGAATTTTTTCTCCCATGTATTGTATTTTTCCCTAACAAAACGTATGGGACATTTCTAGGCATTTTGCTATAATGTAAAGTGCCCTACAAGTGTCCTATGTATTTTTTTACATAACACAAACAGTGAGACATTTCTAGGTACTTTTCAGCACTCAGGGTGGGGCTTTAGAGTTGGTCTTCGGGCTTGGCTGGTGCTGGAGAATTCTTTTCTCCAATGTATTGTATTTTTCCCTAACAAAACATGTGGGACATTTCTAGGCATTTTGCTATAATGTAATATAATCAGTGGATGCTTAATAATGATTTAGTAAAGTTTTTGTAGTTCCACCCTATTGACCAGATGAACACATAAATGATTGCATTTCAACACATTTAAAACAAATGATCGAATGTGTTGTTATCTCAAGATTCAAGATTTTTTAATTTATCAAATGCACAACAATTACATTAAGTAGTCGCTGGCAGTGAAATGCTAGAGTCACAGGCTCTCTTCTAGCAATGCTCAAGTAAAAAAATCTCCAGCACCAGCCAAGTCTGGGGACCAACTCTAAAGCCCCACCCTGAGTGCTGAAAAATGCCTAGAAATGTCTCACTCTTTGTGTTAGGTTAAATAAATACATGGGACACTTGTAGGCACTTTACATTATTGCAAAATGCCTAGAAATGTCCCACACGTTTTGTTAAGGGAAAAATGCAATACATGGGAGAAAAAAAGTCTCCCGCACCAGCCCAAGCCCAGGGACCAACTTTAAAGCCCCACCCTGAGTGCTGAAAAATGCCTAGAAATGTCTCACTCTTTGTGTTAGGTTAAAAAAATTACATGGGACACTTGTAGGCACTTTCCATTATAGCAAAATGCCTAGAAATGTCCCAACACATTTTGTTACGGGAAAAATGCAATACATGGGAGAAAAAAATTCTCCCAGCACCAGCCAAGCCCAGGGACCAACTCTAAAGCCCCACCCTGAGTGCTGAAAAATGTCTAGAAATGTGTCACTCTTTGTGTTATGTAAAAAAATACATGGGACACTTCTAGGCACTTTACATTATTGCAAAATGCCTAGAAATGTCCCACACATTTGTTAGGGGAATAATACAATACATAGGAGAAAGAAATCTCTCAGCACCAGCCAAGCCCAGGGACCAACTCTAAAGCCCACCCTGAGTGCTGAAAAATGCCTAAAAATGTCTCACTCTTTTTGTTAGGTTAAAAAAATACATTGGGACACTTGTAGGCACTTTACATTATAGCAAAATGCCTAGAAATGTCCCACACGTTTTGTTAGGGAAAAATACAATACATGGGAGAAACAAATCTCCAGCACCAGCCAAGCCTAGGGACCAACTCTAAAGCCCCACCCATGAGTGCTGAAAAATGCCTAGAAATGTGTCACTCTTTGTGTTATGTAAAAAAATACATGGGACACTTGTAGGCACTTTACATTTATAGCAAAATGCCTAGAAATGTCCCACACGTTTTGTTAGGGAAAAATACAATACATGGGAGAAAAAATTCTCCAGCACCAGCCAAGCCCGGGGACCACTCTAAAGCCCCACCCTGAGTGCTGAAAAATGCCTAGAAATGTCTCACTCTTTGTGTTATGTAAAAAAATACATGGGACACTTGTAGGCACTTTACATTATAGCAAAATGCCTAGAAATGTCCCACACGTTTTGTTAGGGAAAAATACAATACATGGGAGAAAAAATTCTCCAGCACCAGCCAAGCCCAGGGGACCAACTCTAAAGCCCCACCCTGAGTGCTGAAAAATGCCTAGAAATGTCTCACTCTTTGTGTTAGGTTAAAAAAATACATGGGACACTTGTAGGCACTTTACATTATAGCAAAATGCCTAGAAATGTCCCATACGTTTTGTTAGGGAAAAATACAATACATGGGAGAAATATTGTCCATCACCAGCCAAGCCCGGGGACCAACTCTAAAGCCCAACCCTGAGTGCTGAAAATGCCAGGATAAGTTTTACTCTTTGTGTTAGGTTAAAAAAATACATGGGACACTTGTAGGCACTTTACATTATAGCAAAATGCCTAGAAATGTCCCACACGTTTTGTTAGGGAAAAATACAATACATAGGAGAAAAAATTCACCAGCACCAGACAAGTCCGGGGACCATTTCTAAAGCCCCACCCTGAGTGCTGAAAAATGCCTAGAAATGTCTCACTCTTTATGTAAGGTAAAAAAATACATGGGAAACTTGTAGGCACTTTACATTATTGCAAAATGCCTAGAAATGTCCCACACATTTTGTTAGGGAAAAATACAATACATGGGAGAAAAAATTCTCCATCACTAGCCAAGCCCAGGGACCAACTCTAAAGCCCAACCCTGAGTGCTGAAAAATGCCTAGAAATGTCTCACTCTTTGTGTTAGGTTAAACAAATACATGGGACACTTGTAGGCACTTTACATTATAGCTAAAATGCCTAGAAATGTCCCATACGTTTTGTTAGGGAAAAATACAATACATGGGAGAAATATTGTCCATCACCAGCCAAGCCCGGGGACCAACTCTAAAGCCCCAACCCTGAGTGCTGAAAATGCCAGGATAAGTTTTACTCTTTGTGTTAGGTTAAAAAAATACATGGGACACTTGTAGGCACTTTACATTATAGCAAAATGCCTAGAAATGTCCCACACGTTTTGTTAGGGAAAAATACAATACATAGGGAGAAAAAATTCACCAGCACCAGACAAGTCCGGGGACCATCTCTAAAGCCCCACCCTGAGTGCTGAAAAATGCCTAGAAATGTCTCACTCTTTATGTAAGGTAAAAAAATACATGGGAAACTTGTAGGCACTTTACATTATTGCAAAATGCCTAGAAATGTCCCACATGTTTTGTTAGGGAAAAATACAATAGATGGGAGAAAAAAATTCTCCAGCACCAGCCAAGCCCAGGGACCAGCTCTAAAGCCCCTACCCTGATTGCTGAAAAATGCCAAGAAACGTGTCACTCGTTGTTTTAGGTTAAAAAAAATCATGGGACACTTGTAGTCACCTTACATTATAACAAAATGCCTAGAAATGTCCTACACCTTTTGTTAGTAGAAAAATACAATACATGGAAAACAACAATTCTTCAGCACCAGCCAAGCCCGGGGACACACTCTAAACCCCCACCCTGAGTGCTGAAAAATGGCTAGAAATGTGTCACTCTTTGTGTTATAAAACAAAAACATGGGACACTTGTAGGCACTTTACATTATGGCAATATGCCTAGAAATGTCCTACATATTTTGTAAGTAGAAAAATACAATACATGGAAAAAAACAATTCTTCAGCAACAGCCAAGCCCGGGGACACACTCTAAACCCCCACCCTGAGTGCTGAAAATGCCTAGAAATGTGTCACTCTTTGTGTTATGTAAAAAAACTACATGGGACACTTGTAGGCACTTTACATCATAACAAAATGCCTTGAAGTGTCCCACACATTTTGTCAGGGTAAAATACAATACATGGGAGACAAAAATCTTCAGCACCAGCCAAGCCCGGGAACCCACTCTAAAGCCCCACCCTGAGTGCTGAAAATGCCTAGAAATGTGTCACTCTTTGTGTGATGTAAAAAAATACATGGGACACTTGTAGGCACTTTACATTATAGCAAAATGCCTAGAAATGTCCCACACGTTTTGTTAGGGAAAAATACAATACATAGGAGAAAAACTTCACCCAGCACCAGCCAAGCCCGGGGATCAGCTCTAAAGCCCCACCCTGAGTGCTGAAAAATGCTTAGAAATGTCTCACTCTTTGTGTTAGGTTAAAAAAATACATGGGACACTTGTAGGCACTTTACATTATAACAAAATGCCTAGAAATGTCCCACACGTTTTGTTAGGGAAAAATACAATACATAGGGAGAAAAAATTCACCAGCACCAGACAAGTCCCGGGGACCATCTCTAAAGCCCCACCCTGAGTGCTGAAAAATGCCTAGAAATGTCTCACTCTTTATGTAAGGTAAAAAAAATACATGGGAAACTTGTAGGCACTTTACATTATTGCAAAATGCCTAGAAATGTCCCACACATTTTGTTAGGGAAAAATACAATACATGGGAGAAATATTGTCCATCACCAGCCAAGCCCGGGGACCAACTCTAAAGCCCCAACCCTGAGTGCTGAAAATGCCAGGATAATGTTTTACTCTTTGTGTTAGGTTAAAAAAAATACATGGGACACTTGTAGGCACTTTACATTATAGCAAAATGCCTAGAAATGTCCCACACGTTTTGTTAGGGAAAAATACAATACATAGGAGAAAAAATTCACCAGCACCAGACAAGTCCGGGGACCATTTCTAAAGCCCCACCCTGAGTGCTGAAAAATGCCTAGAAATGTCTCACTCTTTATGTAAGGTAAAAAAATACATGGGAAACTTGTAGGCACTTTACATTATTGCAAAATGCCTAGAAATGTCCCACATGTTTTGTTAGGGAAAAATACAATAGATGGGAGAAAAAAATTCTCCAGCACCAGCCAAGCCCAGGGACCAGCTCTAAAGCCCTACCCTGATTGCTGAAAAATGCCAAGAAACGTGTCACTCGTTGTTTTAGGTTAAAAAAAATCATGGGACACTTGTAGTCACCTTACATTATAACAAAATGCCTAGAAATGTCCTACACCTTTTGTTAGTAGAAAAATACAATACATGGAAAACAACAATTCTTCAGCACCAGCCAAGCCCGGGGACACACTCTAAACCCCCACCCTGAGTGCTGAAAAATGGCTAGAAATGTGTCACTCTTTGTGTTATAAAACAAAAACATGGGACACTTGTAGGCACTTTACATTATGGCAATATGCCTAGAAATGTCCCTACATATTTTGTAAGTAGAAAAATACAATACATGGAAAAAAACAATTCTTCAGCAACAGCCAAGCCCGGGGACACACTCTAAACCCCCACCCTGAGTGCTGAAAATGCCTAGAAATGTGTCACTCTTTGTGTTATGTAAAAAACTACATGGGACACTTGTAGGCACTTTACATCATAACAAAATGCCTTGAAGTGTCCCACACATTTTGTCAGGGTAAAATACAATACATGGGAGACAAAAATCTTCAGCACCAGCCAAGCCCGGGAACCCACTCTAAAGCCCCACCCTGAGTGCTGAAAATGCCTAGAAATGTGTCACTCTTTGTGTGATGTAAAAAAATACATGGGACACTTGTAGGCACTTTACATTATAGCAAAATGCCTAGAAGTGTCCCACACGTTTTGTTAGGGAAAAATAAAATACATAGGAGAAAAAACTTCACCCGCACCAGACAAGTCCGGGGATCAGCTCTAAAGCCCCACCCTGAGTACTGAAAAATGCTTAGAAATGTCTCACTCTTTGTGTTAGGTTAAAAAAATACATGGGACACTTGTAGGCACTTTACATCATAACAAAATGCCTAGAAGTGTCCCACACATTTTGTCAGGGTAAAATACAAAACATGGGAGACAAAAAATTCTTCAGCACCAGCCAAGCCCGGGGACCAACACTTAAAGCCCTCACCCTGAGTGCTGAAAAATGCCTAGAAATGTGTCACTCTTTGTGTTATGTAATAAAAATACATGGGACACTTGTAGGCACTGTACATTATAACAAAATGCCTAGAAATGTCCCACACGTTTTGTTAGGGAAAAATACAATACATGGGAGACAAAAAGTACCAGCCAAGCCCAGGGACACACTCTAAACCCTGAGTGCTGAAAATGCGTAGAAATGTGTCACTCTTTGTGTTATGTTACAAAATACATTAGACACTTGTAGGCACTTTACATAATAGCAAAATGTCTAGAAATGTCCCACACGTTTTGTTTGGGAAAAATACAAATACATAGGAGAAAAAATTCACCAGCACCAGACAAGTCCGGGGATCAGCTCTAAAGCCCCACCCTGAGTGCTGAAAATGCCTAGAAATGTGTCACTCTTTGTGTTATGTAAAAAAATACATGGGACACTTGTAGGCACTTTACATTATAGCAAAATGCCTAGAAATGTCCCACACGTTTTGTTAGGGAAAAATAAAATACATGGGAAAAAACTATTCTCCAGCACCTGCCAAGCCCAGGGACCAGCTCTAAAGCCCTACCCTGATTGCTGAAAAATGCCAAGAAACGTGTCACTCGTTGTTTTAGGTTAAAAAAAATCATGGGACACTTGTAGGCACCTTACATTATAACAAAATGCCTAGAAATGTCCTACACCTTTTGTTAGTAGAAAAATACAATATATGGAAAACAACAATTCTTCAGCACCAGCCAAGCCCGGGGACACACTCTAAACCCCCACCCTGAGTGCTGAAAAATGGCTAGAAATGTGTCACTCTTTGTGTTATAAAACAAAAACATGGGACACTTGTAGGCACTTTACATTATAGCAATATGCCTAGAAATGTCCTACATGTTTTGTAAGTAGAAAAATACAATACATGGAAAAAAACATTTCTTCAGCAACAGCCAAGCCCGGGGACACACTCTAAACCCCCACCCTGAGTGCTGAAAATGCCTAGAAATGTGTCACTCTTTGTGTTATGTAAAAAACTACATGGGACACTTGTAGGCACTTTACATCATAACAAAATGCCTTGAAGTGTCCCACACATTTTGTCAGGGTAAAATACAATACATGGGAGACAAAAATCTTCAGCACCAGCCAAGCCCGGGAACCCACTCTAAAGCCCCACCCTGAGTGCTGAAAATGCCTAGAAATGTGTCACTCTTTGTGTGATGTAAAAAACTACATGGGACACTTGTAGGCACTTTACATTATAGCAAAATGCCTAGAAATGTCCCACACGTTTTGTTAGGGTAAAATACATAGGAGAAAAAATTCACCAGCACCAGACAAGTCCGGGGATCAGCTCTAAAGCCCCACCCTGAGTACTGAAAAATGCTTAGAAATGTCTCACTCTTTGTGTTAGGTTAAAAAAATACATGGGACACTTGTAGGCACTTTACATCATAACAAAATGCCTAGAAATGTCCCACACGTTTTGTTAGGGAAAAATACAATACATAGGAGAAAAAATTCACCAGCACCAGACAAGTCCGGGGACCATTTCTAAAGCCCCACCCTGAGTGCTGAAAAATGCCTAGAAATGTCTCACTCTTTATGTAAGGTAAAAAAATACATGGGAAACTTGTAGGCACTTTACATTATTGCAAAATGCCTAGAAATGTCCCACACATTTTGTTAGGGAAAAATACAATACATGGGAGAAATATTGTCCATCACCAGCCAAGCCCGGGGACCAACTCTAAAGCCCAACCCTGAGTGCTGAAAATGCCAGGATAAGTTTTACTCTTTGTGTTAGGTTAAAAAAATACATGGGACACTTGTAGGCACTTTACATTATAGCAAAATGCCTAGAAATGTCCCACACGTTTTGTTAGGGAAAAATACAATACATAGGAGAAAAAATTCACCAGCACCAGACAAGTCCGGGGACCATTTCTAAAGCCCCACCCTGAGTGCTGAAAAATGCCTAGAAATGTCTCACTCTTTATGTAAGGTAAAAAAATACATGGGAAACTTGTAGGCACTTTACATTATTGCAAAATGCCTAGAAATGTCCCACATGTTTTGTTAGGGAAAAATACAATAGATGGGAGAAAAAAATTCTCCAGCACCAGCCAAGCCCAGGGACCAGCTCTAAAGCCCTACCCTGATTGCTGAAAAATGCCAAGAAACGTGTCACTCGTTGTTTTAGGTTAAAAAAAATCATGGGACACTTGTAGTCACCTTACATTATAACAAAATGCCTAGAAATGTCCTACACCTTTTGTTAGTAGAAAAATACAATACATGGAAAACAACAATTCTTCAGCACCAGCCAAGCCCGGGGACACACTCTAAACCCCCACCCTGAGTGCTGAAAAATGGCTAGAAATGTGTCACTCTTTGTGTTATAAAACAAAAACATGGGACACTTGTAGGCACTTTACATTATGGCAATATGCCTAGAAATGTCCTACATATTTTGTAAGTAGAAAAATACAATACATGGAAAAAAACAATTCTTCAGCAACAGCCAAGCCCGGGGACACACTCTAAACCCCCACCCTGAGTGCTGAAAATGCCTAGAAATGTGTCACTCTTTGTGTTATGTAAAAAACTACATGGGACACTTGTAGGCACTTTACATCATAACAAAATGCCTTGAAGTGTCCCACACATTTTGTCAGGGTAAAATACAATACATGGGAGACAAAAATCTTCAGCACCAGCCAAGCCCGGGAACCCACTCTAAAGCCCCACCCTGAGTGCTGAAAATGCCTAGAAATGTGTCACTCTTTGTGTGATGTAAAAAAATACATGGGACACTTGTAGGCACTTTACATTATAGCAAAATGCCTAGAAGTGTCCCACACGTTTTGTTAGGGAAAAATAAAATACATAGGAGAAAAACTTCACCCGCACCAGACAAGTCCGGGGATCAGCTCTAAAGCCCCACCCTGAGTACTGAAAAATGCTTAGAAATGTCTCACTCTTTGTGTTAGGTTAAAAAAATACATGGGACACTTGTAGGCACTTTACATCATAACAAAATGCCTAGAAGTGTCCCACACATTTTGTCAGGGTAAAATACAAAACATGGGAGACAAAAATCTTCAGCACCAGCCAAGCCCGGGGACCAACACTTAAAGCCTCACCCTGAGTGCTGAAAAATGCCTAGAAATGTGTCACTCTTTGTGTTATGTAATAAAATACATGGGACACTTGTAGGCACTGTACATTATAACAAAATGCCTAGAAATGTCCCACACGTTTTGTTAGGGAAAAATACAATACATGGGAGACAAAAAGTACCAGCCAAGCCCAGGGACACACTCTAAACCCTGAGTGCTGAAAATGCGTAGAAATGTGTCACTCTTTGTGTTATGTTACAAAATACATTAGACACTTGTAGGCACTTTACATAATAGCAAAATGTCTAGAAATGTCCCACACGTTTTGTTTGGGAAAAATAAAATACATAGGAGAAAAAATTCACCAGCACCAGACAAGTCCGGGGATCAGCTCTAAAGCCCCACCCTGAGTGCTGAAAATGCCTAGAAATGTGTCACTCTTTGTGTTATGTAAAAAAATACATGGGACACTTGTAGGCACTTTACATTATAGCAAAATGCCTAGAAATGTCCCACACGTTTTGTTAGGGAAAAATAAAATACATGGGAAAAAACTATTCTCCAGCACCTGCCAAGCCCAGGGACCAGCTCTAAAGCCCTACCCTGATTGCTGAAAAATGCCAAGAAACGTGTCACTCGTTGTTTTAGGTTAAAAAAAATCATGGGACACTTGTAGGCACCTTACATTATAACAAAATGCCTAGAAATGTCCTACACCTTTTGTTAGTAGAAAAATACAATATATGGAAAACAACAATTCTTCAGCACCAGCCAAGCCCGGGGACACACTCTAAACCCCCACCCTGAGTGCTGAAAAATGGCTAGAAATGTGTCACTCTTTGTGTTATAAAACAAAAACATGGGACACTTGTAGGCACTTTACATTATAGCAATATGCCTAGAAATGTCCTACATGTTTTGTAAGTAGAAAAATACAATACATGGAAAAAAACATTTCTTCAGCAACAGCCAAGCCCGGGGACACACTCTAAACCCCCACCCTGAGTGCTGAAAATGCCTAGAAATGTGTCACTCTTTGTGTTATGTAAAAAAACTACATGGGACACTTGTAGGCACTTTACATCATAACAAAATGCCTTGAAGTGTCCCACACATTTTGTCAGGGTAAAATACAATACATGGGAGACAAAAATCTTCAGCACCAGCCAAGCCCGGGAACCCACTCTAAAGCCCCACCCTGAGTGCTGAAAATGCCTAGAAATGTGTCACTCTTTGTGTGATGTAAAAAACTACATGGGACACTTGTAGGCACTTTACATTATAGCAAAATGCCTAGAAATGTCCCACACGTTTTGTTAGGGTAAAATACATAGGAGAAAAAATTCACCAGCACCAGACAAGTCCGGGGATCAGCTCTAAAGCCCCACCCTGAGTACTGAAAAATGCTTAGAAATGTCTCACTCTTTGTGTTAGGTTAAAAAAATACATGGGACACTTGTAGGCACTTTACATCATAACAAATTTCTAGAAGTGTCCCACACATTTTGTCAGGGTAAAATACAAAACATGGGAGACAAAAATCTTCAGCACCAGCCAAGCCCGGGGACCAACACTTAAAGCCTCACCCTGAGTGCTGAAAAATGCCTAGAAATGTGTCACTCTTTGTGTTATGTAATAAAATACATGGGACACTTGTAGGCACTGTACATTATAACAAAATGCCTAGAAATGTCCCACACGTTTTGTTAGGGAAAAATACAATACATGGGAGACAAAAAGTACCAGCCAAGCCCAGGGACACACTCTAAACCCTGAGTGCTGAAAATGCGTAGAAATGTGTCACTCTTTGTGTTATGTTACAAAATACATTAGACACTTGTAGGCACTTTACATAATAGCAAAATGTCTAGAAATGTCCCACACGTTTTGTTTGGGTAAAATACAATACATGGGAGACAAAAATCTTCAGCACCAGCCAAGCCCGGGAACCCACTCTAAAGCCCCACCCTGAGTGCTGAAAATGCCTAGAAATGTGTCACTCTTTGTGTGATGTAAAAAAATACATGGGACACTTGTAGGCACTTTACATTATAGCAAAATGCCTAGAAATGTCCCACACGTTTTGTTAGGGTAAAATACATAGGAGAAAAAATTCACCAGCACCAGACAAGTCCGGGGATCAGCTCTAAAGCCCCACCCTGAGTACTGAAAAATGCTTAGAAATGTCTCACTCTTTGTGTTAGGTTAAAAAAATACATGGGACACTTGTAGGCACTTTACATCATAACAAAATGCCTAGAAGTGTCCCACACATTTTGTCAGGGTAAAATACAAAACATGGGAGACAAAAATCTTCAGCACCAGCCAAGCCCGGGGACCAACACTTAAAGCCTCACCCTGAGTGCTGAAAAATGCCTAGAAATGTGTCACTCTTTGTGTTATGTAATAAAATACATGGGACACTTGTAGGCACTGTACATTATAACAAAATGCCTAGAAATGTCCCACACGTTTTGTCAGGGAAAAATACAATACATGGGAGACAAAAAGTACCAGCCAAGCCCAGGGACACACTCTAAACCCTGAGTGCTGAAAATGCGTAGAAATGTGTCACTCTTTGTGTTATGTTACAAAATACATTAGACACTTGTAGGCACTTTACATAATAGCAAAATGTCTAGAAATGTCCCACACGTTTTGTTTGGGAAAAATTAAATACATAGGAGAAAAAATTCACCAGCACCAGACAAGTCCGGGGATCAGCTCTAAAGCCCCACCCTAAGTACTGAAAATAGCCCTGAAATGTCTCATTCTTTGTGTCAGGTAAAAAAAATACATTGGACACTTGTAGGCACTTTACATCATAACAAAATGCCTAGAAATGTCCCACATGTTTTGTTAGGGAAAAATATCATCGTGTGGCGCACATCAACACATCAACACATCACCGTGCGGTGCACATCAACACTTCACCTTGCGGCGCACATCAACACATCACCGTGCGGCGCACATCATCACATCACCTTGCGGCGCACATCAACACATCACCGTGCGGCGCACATCATCACATCATCATGTGGCGCATATCATCACATCACCTTGCGGCGCACATCAACATCACCTTGCGGCGCATATCAACACATCATCGTGTGGCGCACATCATCATATCATCATGTGGCGCATATCATCACATCATGTGCGGGGCACATCATCACATCATCATGTGGCGCACATCATCACATCACCTTGCGGCGCACATCAACACATCACCGTGTGGCGCACATCAACACATAATCATGTGGCGCATATCATCACATCATGTGCAGCGCACATCAACACATCATCATGTGGCGCACATCAACACATCATCGTGTGGCGCACATCAACACATCATCGTTTGGCGCACATCATCACATCATCATGTGGCGCATATCATCACATCATGTGCGGGGCACATCATCACATCATCATGTGGCGCACATCATCACATCACCTTGCGGCGCACATCAACACATCCCCGTGCGGCGCACATCATCACTTCACCTTGCGGCGCACATCAACACATCACCTTGCGGCGCACATCATCACATCATCATGTGGCGCATATCATCACATCACCTTGCGGCGCACATCAACACATCACCGTGCGGCGCACATCATCACATCATCGTGTGGCGCATATCATCACATCACCTTGCGGCGCACATTAACACATCATCGTGTGGCGCACATCAACACATCATCATGTGGCGCATACCATCACATCATGTGCGGCGCACATCAACACATCATCGTGTGGCGCATATCATCACATCATGTGCGGCGCACATCAACACATCATCATTTGGCGCACATCATCACATCATCATGTGGCGCATATCAGCACATCATCGTGTGGCACACATCATCACATCACCGTGTGGCGCACATTTAAGTTAAAGTTGTTTTTCTTTAATATTCAAGGGAACCTGTGGAATTTACCTCTGTGTATGAAAGTTGCTGTATAAATGAAATTGCCTTGCCATTAAGCAACCAGTGAAGTAGCCCTCTGATGACCATTCAAGAGAATACCAGTTTCAGGCACTTCCACCATGGCTTCACTTTATGAAGCCAGAGTCTACGTCCATTTATTTAAACATTCTATGATAATAAGTCAGGTGAAGAGTCTATGTTACTGTAGCACATCCTGCCGCAAAACCTTTCATCATAGGCTGACATAACCTTAACAGTAAACTAGACCAGAGGTTTAAAATGAGAAACACACAGAGAACGTAACATTTAAAAGATTTATTTTTCATAAAATAATACTGTCATGTCAATAGTGTGTAGCCATTTATCTACTTTTTTAAGAAAGTAAAACAGTTTCACACAAAATGAGACCATCTGTGCAGCACATCAGGGCTTTTTAGACTTGTGAAATCCAGATTCTTGTTTTGTTTTATTTTGTCATAGAAATGTTTCATGATCCTCAAATAAACAGATATGGATATTCCATTAATCATCATTGATAAAACACGATAACAACAATATGTGGATGTAGATATGAAACTCATACTTAAGTGTATGAAAAGCTGGCTTAAGACTATGAAAAGAAAGAGATTCAAACTTGAAATAAATACAAGGTATGCCAAGACATGTAAACTTTCTCGCTGACATACAAATCTGAAACATTTGGGAACTCAATAATATTCATTAACTGTACTGTCAGTTCGTTTTCCACTACATTTGAAGCAACATTTATCTATACTTTAAGCTCCTGACATAGATGCTTTTCAAGTAACAAATGAAATGGTCCGTACCACGAAGTAAAAAAAACGGCACAAATATGGCCTTAAAAGTAACAACAGATTCACAGTATGATTTGTTGATTCATTGATCAGAAGTGTCCTGATTTTAAACATAATTATTTATCTTTTTTTGTTTTTTTTAGAACAATGCTTTTCAAAATCCCTTTGCGTCCAAAGGAAGAATTTAACACTTTGGGAAACATGTTTGTGCACTTTCTTTCTATGAGTGAGATGAGAAGATGGAAATCAGTTCTGAATGTGCCGAGTGTGGAGCAGGAGCCAGGAAATATAAAAATGATTTTGCAACGGGGAAAATATATGTGAACGGCATCTCAAGTCGAAACAATTAATGAGAAAGTTCGTAAAAATGTTCCCACAAGATTTGCTAAAATCATTTATAATCCAATGAACATAATTTTACAATCAGTTTTAAATAGTACCTTCTAATGTCAACTACAAACTGTATGGTAATTTTTTGTCAATACAGATGTTTTTATGATTAACTTAATTTGTTTAAAATTATTTATGTCTGTCACACCGGATCCCTTTTCTTTGCCGTTTGTTGTTAAGAGGGGTCAATGTGTTGCACACAATACATGTTGTTTACAGCCTCCATGATTTTCAATATTTTGACTTCAAAGCACATGATCACTGAACGACTTCACATCTCTTGGAACAAAAAAAGTCTTAACATGTTGAACCATTTAAGATAAATGTAAAACGTATTACAGGAAGTCAGGACTCATCGTGGCACTGAGTGTAACTGACATCAGGTCAGGCCGAGGATTAGGAGAGAAAACATTAATGATATCAACAAGGAGCAAAATATCTGTGACAATCACTTTAGCTTGATCCTGTAGCACTGGTGGAGAACGAGCTTTGTGAATGTGATGTCAAACGAAGAGATTTTCAACAGCCTATTGCTTTACATGTGTAAACCTGATAGAACCTGTCATGGGAATTTCAATAGTCAAGCACAAGTCATTACAATGTCTTTCCAGAAGTTTATTCTACATCTGCATATGGGCATCACAATACGAAACCACAGAATAGATTTCATACAATGAGCAATGACACACAGGAGAACCAGCACTTTATACATATTCAAGCCCCTCCTTATGAAGGAACAGATGTTATTGATCAGCGTCTTTACTGTTGGAAATAGGTGACCTTTATCCTGTCACCTAGTCTGTCCCTGACGCCTGAGTGCATCATCTGTTTTCAAACATCCCTTGTCTCAATCTTTACAATCACCACAAATCCCAGTACTGTGAAGTCTTTGTCAGGTGACCCTGTGAGTGAGGAAGTCAGATAACATCACTCAGTTGAAGTAGTTCATTTTATCAAACATTAACCAAATAGTAAAATTACTATTACAAACCACTCCAATAAAACAGAGGGAATTGATTTTAGAGGGGACTTTAAGTTTGTTATGACCTGTTGGCACAGAGGACAGCTTGTGGATCATCATGAAATATGCAGTGACAGTGTGAAATGATAAAGCCTAGTGTGTTTGTGCAGTACGCATGCCAGTAAATGCAAATGTACACAACCACAGTTACAACCTGTGTGAGATACAATGGTTGTACTGGATCCCTGGTCTAATCCCTCTGTGGTCCAGCTGACTGCTGGTGTGGTCACAATCTCCACTGCACTGTCATATCCCAGGATAGGAGACAGCCACCTCTCCACCTCCTCCACACTCATCTCCTTGTTCGTGGCGTAGTCCACCACCTGCAGACAGAGAAAGAGCAGAGAAAATACAAATCGTAGTAATATTACAAATTAAAGGTTCAGTGTATAGAATTTAGTGACATCTATTGGTGAAGTTGCATGTTGCAGCTGAATACCCCTCACCTCACCCTCCCCCTTCCAAACATGACAGAGAACCTGTGGTAGCCTTCAGATGTCATTAAAAAACTCAAGAGGTGTTTAGTTTGTCCAGTCTGGGCTGCTTCTGAATTATCACTAGGTGCAATTACTGGTCTCTGATTTATCTGGATTTATCTTAATTTCCACAGCTATTGTCGCAAGAACCCTCAATATCAAAAACCTGCATGCAACCTGACTCCCTGGTGCTGCAACATTATGTTACATTGACAATAACTGTATCTGTTTTACCCAACAGTGCCATCATGAGGTCAACTGAAAATTATAACATTAAACTCATGAAATAAACTCCACTCCTGGTTTAGTATCATCATGTTTGATCCTGCCAATATGTATCTTACAATGGTTTATAAAGTTAATATATTCTATTTATCATAACATACTTTCAGCTAAATTCATTGATTTTCTTTTCAGATATAGTAACACAACACCACAGCATCAGAGGGCTGAGGCACTGGCACTCACACAGATGTTGCATTGTGGGTCGTTACAACTAGAAATACCACTCAACCAGTATGACAGAGCTTAAATATGACAATTACACAACTGTTCCTGGTTTCTCTCTCTCCTTTGACCCCACACTCTCTCTCCCCTCTTTTCCAACCACCTCTCTCTCTTCCTCCCATTTTTTTAAGCTCACCCCAACCAGATGGCCGCCCACATTGAGTCTGGTTCTGCTAGAGGCTTCTTTCAGTTAATGAGGTAAAGTGCTCACTGTGGGAACAGTTGGGTTTGTCTTTCATTTTTAAGGTCTCGACCTTAGTATGTAATGTGCCTTGAGATAATGTTTGTTATGCTTTGGTGCTATAAAAATAAAACTGAATTGAAATGAATTAAATTGGGTTGTTTGTTGCCTAATGTTGTTAGGCTAGCACATGTCTTCAAGATGTTTACAGTATAGTGGATTTTTAAAGGTAGTCTGCCACAAAGATTCTTGACAAGTGAACATGGGTCAAAAGTGACTCCTTATGTCTGAATCATCTGTCAAGCAGTTCAAAGCTACAGATGATAAACTGATTACATAATTAAGCATTAAGGTGCAGTACTAGAAAACTGTGACGCTAATTAGACTTAGTTTTTTAGCACAAGGCCAGCATGTTCTACAAGAGAAAAGAAACAAGTCCACTGAAATTCTGAGAATTGGGTCCAGGACATTCTCCAGGGGTTACCTGTCACACTTGCAAAACACAGCCAGAGATTCTCCATTTGGACGTGTACACAACAACACAGAAATCTATGGAGCGCTCAGGTGAGGGGATGCTGCAGCAGACAGAGGCAGGGTGTGACATATTCATCCTGCTGCGGAGATCACGTTTGTTTACAGCACATTGACACCGGCGTTACGCTGATCACCAAAAACTGTAAACATCTTCTTGGTTGTCTTTTAAGTGTACGGTTCCGCTTTTTCATTCTGAGATATTTGTTCTCTTTTGTTTATTTCATTTCTGCATCTGTCGCTTTTTTGAAATTTCATCAACAAACCCACTCGCTTGTGGAGGAGCCCCTGTTGTGTTCTCACATCAGCTCCTTCTGGCATTTTGCGGACTTTATAGTATGGAACTGGCCATGGCCAGGGACTCGGTCAGACTGATACCTACACACACAGACAAAACACACACATGGATAGCAAAGCGATCAATCAAGTACACACACAGGGTTGTACTCATTATGTGGAGAATGACCCTGACTCTAGGGCTATTTTGTCCCAAATTGAAGGTGAGTTTCCACAGTGATTTCGGAAATAGTATGCCCCCACATTACGATAAATAGACAAACCACCCTCTCTCTCTCTCACTCACACACACACACACACACACACACACACACACACACACACACACACACACACACACACACACACACACACACACACACACACACACACACACCACACACACACACACACACACACACACACACTCACACACTGATGTGTTCCAAAAGCATCCTGAGGTTCCCCACCTGCATGCAGCTGCTCAAACTGGAATTTGTCATGACATCACTATTACTAATTAGTACCTGGGTGTCACACTAGACAATAAACTGGACTGGTCCACCAACACAGAGGCCGTCTACAAGAAGGGCCTGAGACGGCTTTATTTCCTGAGGAGGCTCAGGTCCTTCAATGTCTGCAACAAGATGCTGCTGATATTCTACAATTCTGTTGTGGCGAGCACCATCTTCTTTGCTGTGGTGTCCTGGGGTGCGGGCATCAAGGCAAAGGACGCCAACCGACTTAAAAAACTCATCAGGAAGGCAGAGTCTGTGGTTGGCTCTAAGCTTGTCACCCTGGAGGAGGTGGTGGAGGAGAGGATGCTGGCAACACTGCTGGCAATCATCGACAATCCCTCTCACCCCCTCCACACAACACTGGACAAGCTGAGGAGCAGCTTCAGCCACAGACTCATTCAACCCCGCTGCTCTAAGGAACGATACAGGAAATCGTTCCTCCCAACCGCAATAAGACAGTACAACTCATCTACCTCTGTCAGAGCCACCATCACAGAACTGCACTAAATATACCTGTCTCCCTGCACTGTGTACTTACCTCACATCATATGTGATATGTGTTAATATAACGATATTGATACTAGATATCATTTTATACAACAATATTGTCTTTTGCACACTCTTTCTTCATATTCTTACACTCATAGTATATTATATTATCTATTGTATAGTCAAATACTTATATATTTATACCTCTACTATATATCATATCATATTATATCATACTCTTTGTACATTCTTTGTATATAATATTTATACACGTGTACATGTTATTATTATATGTACTATTATTATTATATATACTGTTGCTGCCATTATTACTATATACTGCTAGTATACTGGTATAATTACTATCATATATAAATATATATTATGTTATATTATATACTATATATACTGTACTATTTGTATATACTGTCTAACCATAACATTACCTTCATATCATCAGTACTATTACCATTACCATCATCTTGCCACTGCACCTTATCTACCTATTTATCTTGTGTTTCAGTTTTTTTAATCTTTCTACCTCAATATTTTTGATTTTATTCTATTGTGTTGTATTTTATTGTATTCAAATATACCTGCTGCTATGACAACTTAATTTCCCTTCGGGGATGAATAAAGTAATCTATCTATCTATCTATCTATCTATCTATCTATCTATCTATCTATCTATCTATCTATCTATCTATCTATCTATCTATCTATCTATCTATCTAGCTATCTATCTCTATCTATCTATCTATCTATCTATCTATCTATCAATCTATCTATCTATCTATCTAATGCTTGTCACTAGACACAGTTCGAGGAGTTTGACAGCAGTTTGGCTGTGTCAGCATCAGCCAAACAGTGGAGCTCAACGATCAGAGGGAAGTTGAACAAACAGATTGACTGATACTCGTGGAGATGCTATGACAAGCTGAAAAACACAACGCATTCCTTCTGCAGACACAGAGAATGTGTCTATCAACCACAATACATCCATGCTTACTGGTGAGCAGTAAGATAAATTGCAGCACAATGGGAAGTGGGAACTTAATATAGTTTGTGACTGTTTCATGTCATATTCAATCCAGGAAAATGCAGCTTCATATTTTGGTGACCTTTCTGTCAATTTAAGTAATTGCTCTAAAATACACTGCACCATACTATGAATAATGTATGAACAAAATTACCCTAATACACAGTTGTGAATATTCAGTTTAGGTTTTAGTAGCTTGAACTCCCTGTTTATGGGCTATGAGCTCTTTCTCTTTTACTATTCTGCCCTTTTCCAGGATTCTGCCTTAAACCCCAGAAAAGAAAGGCTCATATCACTGCGTACAAGTCCACTGAATCTCATATAACAAACACACTGTGGTGTGTCTGAGGATAACACATGCCAGTAGACAAAGAAACAACACACTAACTTCACATGGGGAAGTATGAGAGTAACTAAAAAGCCAGAAGAGTTAATTCCACAAAGCTAAGCGTCTTATGGCTCTGCATTACATGGATTTACAGTATCCTGGTTACTACAATGCATGTAAATGTTCTCTCACATTATGTTCTCGACCTGATTTCAGTGAGGAATCTGGTTTTGTGAGTGCATGTAAATGTACAGATTAATAAGATAGAGAAAACATTTCACTAGTTGTTTTAGTTGCTAAGAAAACAACAGAACAGAGTGAACCAAACAGCAACAGCTATGACAGTGAAGTGCTTTTTTTAGAGCTCTGACCGATCTTGTCCTGTATGTCTGCCAGGCTCCACATGGTGGTCTTCTCAGTGTGGTCCGGCTGGCTGGGGTAGCCAGCTGCAGGTCTGATGCCCTGGTACCGGATTCTGTGGAGGTCCGTTGCCTGCAGAGCTTCGTCAGCACAATAGCCCCACAGCTCCTTACGCACACGAGCATGGAGCTCCTCAGCAAACCGGGGAGAAACAGTAAGTTGTAATGGAAACATAAAAACACCTAGGCACCAGCTGTTAATGTGTCACCAGCTCCAATGACTCAATGACCCGTGCGCCACCAGCTGTGATGTTGGCCTGTTATGTTAGGATGCTGTGCATACTGTACCTCAGCCAGGCGGTCAGCCAGAGCTTTGACCATGATGCGGTTGTAGTCGTCCACCTGAGCCTGGAACTGCTGACTCAGCTCCTCGGCTCCAAACACACTCACAGCAAACACACCGATGTACTCTGCTACACCGCTGTCCACAGGGGCCACAAAGTCTGACACACACAAGAAGGGCTCGGAGCTGGAGCTGTCCTTCTCCATCTGTGGCACACACACACACATATAATGAGGGTCAATTTCTCAGAAAAGTACAGGACATGAAACAGGAGGATGGATGTGCTACAGACTGGTTCCACACTAATTAACAAAGGCAACTACAGCTAGGAAATTCACTACCATTCGACAGAAGGACTACTGTGGTCAAAGTCTTAAAAAATCTTAATGATGAATGATGAATGTGTGTCCTAACACACTCACATTGCACCCTGCTGTGAATGTGCAGATCATACTGGTCATTATGTTGTGGCTCCTCACTGTATGATGTGTATTCGTTCACCAATCGTTTACAATGTTAAACAAGATGGCTCTCGGTCAGGTAGTGAGCATTAAGCCAGTTAATGCATTAATAATTTTAGGACTATTACTCTCTTCAGAAGGTAATGGAGCACAATTCTGTTGAGGAATTCCAAGAGAGGACAAAATTAAGATCTATGAAATATGACCCATGAAGAATCTACATAACTGTTTGCCGTCTAAATATCGCAATTATGATATTTCTGTGGTACGTTTAGGGTTTTCACATTTGTGAGGATACAGGTTCGGGTTACTCTATCATTTGTTTGTACTATTAAACACGTAGGTGCTGCATCAGCAGATACACTTCCCCTGGTGAACCAGCCAGTCCCAACTGTGCATCCTAGTGCTACACCATGGATCGCTCATCATTTTCAGTGGCTTCAAGGATGTTCTTTGCAGGTCTTCTGCTGGAAACCCTGGTATTCCTCAACGGGTGTTTGATCTAAAGCAGACCTGGGCATCGTACGGCCCCCGGGCCGCATCCGGCCCTTTGGCTGTCCGTGACCGGCCCGCGTGAGGTCAACGGAATATTAGGAATCACACGTAAATAATTGGACATCGTGTAAAGAATACAATAACATTTATTTTATTTTGAAGGTGCCTTTTTTTAACATTTACCAGACATACATCCTGAATGCCAGCGAGCGGATGATGTGTTGGCGAACGGAGTTTAGGAGAGATGTGAGTCCACGTTAAGACAAGAAAGATCGATACAGAATGCAGAGTTTTTAACGAGAAATGGACTGATAAGTATTTATATACTGAAGCCAAAGGGAAAGCCGTGTGCTTAGTTTGTGGAGAAAAGATCGCTGTTCTTAAGAATTACAATTTGAACCGCCATTACAAGACAAAGCACGGAGAGACTTTTACGTACGAACCGTAACGAGAAGGATCGAGGACATTGCGGGACATCTCGAGCTTCAGCTGCTGAAGATTGGGCGATTTGGACTTTTTCTCCTTGGCTCTGGATGAGAGCTGTGATGTCCGCGACGCAGCCCAGCTATTCATCTTTGTACGTTGGATGACGAAAGACTTTGAGATTACTGAGGAGCTGGCAGCAGTGCGGTCAACAACAGGGACGAGGACTGGGAGTGTTGTGTTCACGGAGGTAACTGCATGCTGGGACAAGCTGGGACTCAAACGGGACAAACTGGCAGGTGTTACAACCGATGGTTGTCCAAATCTGACAGGGACAAGTGTCAGACTTTTGAAGCGGATGCAAGATAAAGTGAGGGAAATTAACCCAGTAATTAAATTGCTATTGTTGCATTGTATTCAGGATTCATACGGTCTTGAAAAACCTGGAAAAGTCATGGAATTGTTAAATGTTTATTTCCAGTCCTGGAAATGTGCTTGAAAAAAATTTAATCCCAAAGGTTTTGGAGAAGTCATGGAAATTTGTTCTATTCATATTGTAATGTCGTTAATTTGCGCTGAGTTTTAATTAATTCTTATGCTTTTAAAAGAAATACGCTCAAAATATAAGCAGGCAGACTCTCATACTTCTTCTTTCAAACCAGTTGGAGGCTAACATTCTCAACCACATGTCAACACTGAAAGAAGCCTCACCATCAGTTGATCACCTCCACAGGTACACTGCTGGCAGAGCACTTCAAGTCAGTATCACTGCTGGAGTTTTATTCTTCTCTCAAAGAGGTGACATTTTCATACATGAAGAGGCATGCTCATAAGATGTTGGTTCTCTTTGGATCTACTTACATTTTCGAACAAACATTTTCTGTGTTGAAGTTTAACAAATCCAGATACAAATCCTCTCTCACTGATGATCATCAATCAATCAATCAATCAATCAAATTTTATTTGTATAGCCCATATTCACAAATTACATTCATCTCATAGGGCTTTAACAGGGTGTGGCATCCTCTGTCCTTAACCCTCAGCAAGAGTGAGGAAAAACTACTAAAAACCCTTTTAACAGGGTAAAAATAAGTAGAAACCTCAGAGAGAGCCACATGTGAGGGATCCCTCTCCCAGGACGGACAGAAGTGCAATAGATGCCACGTGTAAAAACATTCATCATTAAAGTTTTTAGCGGCATTGATGCAGTCTCGCTGCAATCATAGTCCATGGTCAGCAACCAGCAGAACCACGATCCAGCATCCAGACCAGAGGCCACTCCAGTCCTCAGTCACCCGTCCACCGCCGCCCACCAGGACCCACCACGAGCCATCGCCGTGGCCCTGGTCCACCTCCTTTACCCAGTGCCAACGCGACACAGGGTCCGCCACCAGCACCACGATCAGCCCACACGACACAGAATCCGCCACACTGGGTCCACCACTGCGACCCCCGATGCGCGATCCACAAACAGCAATCCATGGTGCGGCCACAGAGGCCCTGGATCTGCGGGTGTTAAAGCAAAGGGACCCCGGGGAAGTTAGGGATGGAGAAGAGGAAGGAGAAGCTGGAAAAAGAAGCTCCGTGTGTCATATGTCATTAAATAGAGCAAGTTACGTTCTGCCTCACTAATTAACTCTAACTATAAGCTTTATCAAAAAGAAAGGTTTTGAGCCTACTCTTAAACAAACAGATGGTGTCTGCCTCCCGAACTGAAATTGGTAGATTATTCCACAAGTGAGGGGCTTGATGGCTAAAAGCTCTGGCTCCTACTCTACTTTTAGAGACTTTAGGGACGACAAGTAAGCCTGAATTCTGGGAGCGGAGTGCTCTAGCGGGTTTATAAGGTACTAACAGCTCTTTAAGGTAAAAAGGCGCTATATTATTAAGGGCCTTGAAGGTGAGGAGGAGAATTTTAAATTCTATTCTAGATTTAACTGGAAGCCAGTGTAGCGAAGCTAATACTGGAGAAATGTGCTCTCTTTTCTTTGTTCTTGTCAGGACACGTGCTGCGGCATTTTGGACAAGCTGTAGAGTCTTTAACGACTTACTGCTGGAGCCTGATAATAATGAGTTACAATAGTCCAGTCTCGATGTAACGAAGGCGTGGACTAGTTTTTCTGCATCTTTTTGCGAAAGGACATGCCTGATTTTTGAGATATTACGCAAGTGGAAAAAGGCAGTCCGAGAAATTTGTTTTAAGTGACTATTAAAAGATAAATCAGGATCGAAGATCACTCCCAAGTTCCTGACTGTTTCGTTGGAAGCAAGGGCAATGTCGTCTAGCGCAGCTATATCATTAGATAATTTATCTCTAAGGTGTTTGGGGCCAAGTATTATAACCTCTGTTTTGTCTGAGTTTAATAAGAGAAAATTGCGGGTCATCCAGGTTTTTATGTCCTTGAGACATGCTCGAAGTTTAGTTAATTGATTACTTTGTTCAGGTTTTATTGACAAGTATAACTGGGTGTCATCCGCATAGCAGTGGAAATTTACCGAGTGTGTCCTGATAATGTTTCCTAGTGGAAGCATATATAATGAGAATAAAATTGGGCCGAGCACAGAGCCCTGTGGAACACCATGGTTAACTTTGGTGCGCACAGATGTCTCATCATTAATTTGCACGAATTGGGAGCGATCAGAAAAATAAGATTTAAACCAATTAAGGGCAGTTCCATTAATTTTAATTAACTGTTTGAGTCTTTGTAATAAAATTTGATGGTCAATTGTGTCGAATGCTGCACTGAGATCTAACAGAACGAGGACAGACACAAGTCCCTGATCTGAGGCTATTAAAAGGTCGTTAGTGACTTTTGCCAAGGCTGTTTCTGTGCTGTGATTGGCTCTAAACCCCGACTGAAAGTCTTCATATATATTATTTTCCTGGAGAAACTCACACAGCTGATTGGCTACCACTTTTTCTAAGATTTTAGACATGAAGGGGAGATTAGATATTGGTCTGTAATTGGCTAAAACCTCTGGGTCTAGGGTGGGTTTTTTGAGAAGGGGTTTGATTACTGCTATTTTAAAAGACTGTGGTACATAACCTGATGATAATGACAGATTGATTGTGTTAAGTAACGAACTATCAATTAGGGGCAGAATTTCTTTAAGTAATTTTGTAGGAATGGGATCTAAGATACAGGTTGTTGGTTTAGAACCTGAGATTATTTTGGTAAACTGATCACAAGTGATCAGAGAGAAGCTGTCTAAATAATGGTTAGGATTCTCAGCCATTTCTGAGATTTCTGTTATTGGGAGGGTATTAGTGCCAATTGAGGGCAGGAGATTGTTGATTTTATTTCTAATGGTTAGAATTTTATCATTAAAAAAGGTCATAAAGGTATTGCTATTTAGGGATGGAGGAATACTGGGTTCGGTGGAGGTGTGACTCTCTGTCAGCCTGGCTACAGTGCTGAAGAGAAACCTGGGGTTGTTTTTATTCTCTTCTATTAGTTTTGAATAGTAGGCGGCTCTTGCTTTGTGGAGAGCCTTTTTATATTCTTTAACACTATTCTTCCAGTCTATGAGGTTTTCAACATGGTTGCTGGAGCGCCACTTCCTTTCTAGTTTTCTTGATAATTGTTTTAACTCATTTGTCTGGGAATTATACCACGGAGCTAATTTACCATGTTTGACATTTTTCTTTTTTAGAGGCGCTATTGAATCTAATGTTAATCGTAATGAGTCTGCAGAGCTATCGACGAGTCGGTCGATCTCAATGGAGCTCGGGTTTTTAAAGAATTTGTTCTTTATATCTACGGATAATACGGGTTTAAATGTAATTGGAATTATTTCCTTAAATTTAGCTACAGCACTATCAGGTAGACATCTAGAAAATGAGTTTTTTATTGGTGGCATATATTCATTTATTGAAAAATGGAAGGTTATTAAATTATGGTCTGATAGAACTGGATTGTGCGGGAGGACTGTTAAATGTTCAATTCCGACACCGTACGATAATATAAGGTCAAGTGTGTGGTTACAACAATGAGTCGGTTGGTGCACACACTGACTGAAACCAATTGAGTCTAGTATTGAATTAAATGCTACGCTACGGTAATCTTTCTTATTGTCAACATGGATATTAAAGTCACCAACAATAATAATTTTATCGCTCTTTAGGACTAAGTTTGATAAAAACTCAGGGAATTCCGTTAAAAATTCAGTATAAGCCCTGGGAGGATGGTAAACTACAGCAAATATGATTGGCTGTTGGTGTTTCCTGGATTGGCGTGGAAGACTAAGAACCAGACATTCAAATGATTTGTAGCTTAGGTTAAGTTTAGGTTTTGGATTAATTGATAGACTGGAGTTAAAAATAGCAGCAACTCCACCTCCTCGCCCAAATTCTCTGGGAACCTGTGCATTTATATGACTGGGGGGAGTAGATTCATTTAGACTGACATATTCATCAGGATGCAGCCACGTCTCAGTGAGGGACAATACATCTAGGTTGTAGTCAGAGACTAGTTCATTAACTAAAAGAGCCTTAGTTGATAGTGATCTAATGTTTAAAAGACCACATTTAAAAGTCTTAGTTCCCTGTGTTGTTGCAGAGGTTGTTTTAATTTTTATTAGATTTTTGTGTGGAGTTCTCGCTCTGTTATTGTTTAATTTCAATAATTTAATCGGACGGTGGACAGACACAATCTCTATGGGGTTGTGTGACTGATCCAGAGGGAGCGCAGAGAAGTGTTTAGCACTGCAGCTCTGCTTCCTGGTCCCAACTATGGGTTGTCATGTTATAGACTTTGTAATATTCCTAGATAAGAGAGCTGCTCCATCCCAAGTGGGATGAACGCCGTCTCTCATAACAAGACCAGGTTTTCTCAAAAAAGTTAGCCAATTATCTACAAAGCCCACACCGTTTACAGGACACCACGTCGACAGCCAGCGGTTAAAAGACAACATGCGGCTAAACATGTCATCACCTGTTGTATTAGGGAGCGGGCCAGAGAAAACTACTTTGTCTGACATCGTTTTAGCAAAAGCACACAACGACTCAACATTCACTTTAGTGATCTCCGACATACGAAGCCGGGAGTCATTGCTGCCGACGTGAATTACAATTCTATTGTATTTACGTTTAGTTTTAGCCATTAACTTAAGTTTAGATGCGATGTCGCCGGCTCTGGCCCCTGGGATACAGTTAACTATGGTCGCTGGTGTCGCTACCCTGACGTTTCTCAGAACCGAGTCGCCAATAATTAAAGTTTGTTTATCAGCGGGTGCCTCGCTGAGTGGAGAGAATCTATTTGAAACGTGAGCTGGTGGCTCTTTAATCATGGGCTTTTTAAGACTAGCACTATGCCCCCTCCGGACCGTCACCCAGCTGCCCTGGGCTCCCTGCTGCACGGGACTAGTCAGGGGACTGCTAGTTGAAGCTAAGCTACGTTCTAAGCTAGGTGGCTCCGACGCTAGCGGAAGCCGGCTAACTACAGCTAACGGAGTTTCTAAGCTGCGGAGCCGAGCTTCTAAGTCACTAAGCCTCGCCTCCATCGCTACCAACACACTACATTTATTACAAGTACCACTACTGTTAAGTGAGGCAGAGGAGTAAGTAAACATAAGACACTCGGAGCAAGAGCGAGCAGTGGAGGGAGAGAGAGAAGACATCGCTGATATAGAGCTACGAGGGTGAGCTCACACAGAATCACTAAGAACGCTAGAGTATGGGTTGTTATGTGTGGGTGTTTAACTACAGACCGGTGATTTTAGCCGTAGTGTTACAGAGTTTAGCGGAGGAGCTAATACAGAGAGCGACCAACACTAGCAGCAAGTAAACAGGAAATGAACAGGAAATGACGCGGGACGCTTACCGGAGATCAGCGCCTATGGTGATTAAAGGCCTCACAATGCAACAGATGATCACCTGTCAGCTGTCCTTCACATATCCACTTCAGATATTCAACCTGACTTCTGTGCACTTGTTCATGCCCAAAACAGACTGGATTTCTCTCATTTAACAAGAACAAAATACCACAAACCCCGCAAATGGGGTGATAGAATAGCACTTTGTATAAAGTTAATTTGAAGCTGATCTTTGGAATTCTGCAAAAAAATTGCATATTTTGTTCACAACTATTCTTGTAAATGTTGATTAAAGTGTGATATAATGTTGGCGTTATTACTTTGCCTGCCTCACTTTTTCATTGCCTAACCATTTACTCTTACCTGTAGAAGCTTATCAAATTAATATGAGTAGAATTGAGTTCAGCTTATTGGTCCGGCCCTCCACAACTGTCCATGTTTCTCATGTGGCCCCTCGGGAAAACTAATTGCCCACCCCTGATCTAAAGGCTGCCCTGCAAAGCCTCTGTAACCCACTTCAACTGTCCCACTGCTTTCTATCCCTGCTTCTGGCACTCAGCTAACAGTTGGTAGTTTCTTAGACCTCTTCGTGCTCATGGGCCTCTTCTATCTGGTCTTCTGCAAAAGTGAGTTTCAGCACAACTACTTATTTGTTACCTCAGATGCAATCTAGTCGGGGAAGGTCAACTCCTGGTTTGACCTTTAAATGCCAGTTCAGTGCGGATAAAAAGCAATAGGAGCCCTGAACTGGGGTTCGCGCTTCATCCCTGCTCTGAGGAAGGTGATGGTATCCCATTGCTGGAATTGTTGCTTTCTGTGGTGGATTCCTGTGCATATGGTGTTTCGACATCCCTCAGTGCTTGACCATGTAGCCATTAATACTGCTCCTCTCCTCAGACATTTGGGCAGCAGTTGTGTTCAGTCTGATTGCCGCAGCGCCAAGAAAAGCCAGGCTTCTCCTATCCAGCCCCTGTTAAACCTTTGTGCGGTTCATATAGGCTGCTATGCACCGCGCCAAGGGCACCTCGCTTCCGTGTCTGACCCCGCCCCCCACATTCATTGCCTCATCCTATTGGTCCACAACATACCAACAAAGGGGCTTCCTATTAGCTAATTAGCTATTAGCTAACCCTATCGCGCGAGGAAATGCACTGAAAAATGATTTTAAACGATATTAATGACATATTTTATGTAAATGATCAAATATGCATCCCATAGTTTGTATTCCCCTTCTGTTGTCCTGGAGTTTTATTTCCCTAATTTTCCCAATCACATAATTAAATGTCCCCCTCTGCCCATCAAGCACACAAGCAGAAAGACAGAGAGAGACAGAGAGGGATGGGGGGGGGCTATGAAGACCATCATCATTTTCCCCCAAACCATAACATTGAAAGGTTTACATACAACAACAAGAGGAGAAAGCAGAATCGCGGTCTGACCAGTGCTCAGAAATGCGCCTGAAAAGGCCAAACGCTGACTCAACACATGGATAGGTAGGCTTTTTGAAATTATTCATGAAGGCCTACACATCAATAAGAAATTGCATTGGCGCCAAAATGGAACTAGCCTGGCTATCAGTCAACCCCAACCCCTTTTATTCCCTCCCACCCATATCACCAGTGGTGTATAAAGTACTTGAAAGCCATACTTAAGTAAAAGTACAGATATCTTACCTGAAAGTGACTTCGGTAAAAATAAAAGTCTTGACTAAAGTCTTAAAGTAGCTCATATTAAACGTACTTAAGTATCAAACATATCTGGTGTTGATATGTACTTAAGTATCAAAAGTAAAAGTACCAAAATTAATGGACATGGACCTTTCATCAGTAGCAGGAGTGATACACAATGTCCCTTATAATAACTCAGCAAAGGGAAACCAATTCTAGACACACAAAATAAGATTTTTCTATTTTGTTAGCATGCACTTTGCTAGTACAGAGAAGACTGGAATGGAGAATCACTGGACACAGTCTAGTTTTGCTGCCAAATTTCAGACAGAATAATAAAGCCTGAACTGAGCCAAGCTCCTGCATGAGCACCTGGATAATTCTAAAGGGAATAAATGGATGGGGAATGTGCTCGCGTTGATTAGGTCCCTACCCTTTGTAAACAGATCGCTACTCCCAATTGGATGGTTCAATTAGGTCCTCGGATCGGCGGCCCCGCCAGAGTCGGTCACGGCCCTGGCGGAGCGTCGAGAGGAGATCAAACTGGACTCTGGAGGAGGTCAAACTCGTAACAAAGTTTCTGAATCATTACCGGTACAGCCTGCTCGACCCCGGACGACCAAGGCAGCCCGAACAACCTCCGGATGGAGCGAGAGAGAGGTGCGCGTTGCGTCGAGGCGGCGCTGCATGGACCTGTTGACTGACCCTCAGGACATCTCAGTACTTATTCAACACAACACTAGCACAACACAGTGTGCTAGTAACGACATCTCGATCTGCACTACCGGCGCTGCTGCAGCTGAGGCGGGCAGCAGCAACAGACCAACTGACGGATTGATGAAAATTGGTGAAAATAATAAAATTATATATTCTCCCCTTATCACCCGCGGGCCGCACGTGACGTACAATCGGTCATCAATGACATCGACTAATCGTGGCAGCCCAAAAGAACAGCATTGGCCAGAAAGGTCTTGGCAGGATTCAATGCTGGTAGATCCAGTAAGAGGTCCAGACTTGTCCACAGCACGGTGCTAGATAGCAGGAACCAGTGAGGGCCAGGCATAATATTGTCCTCGGCCCTCTGTTGCCTCACAAGTTCCTCATGTCAAATCAAATCAAAGTCTATTGTCACATGCACCAATGACAGCGTCATCGGAGCCGTGAAATTCTTATGTCATGTCAGGCAACATCTACTCAGTAGACGATTCAAGATTCAAGATTCAAGATTCAAGATTTTTATTGTCAAATACACAACAATAGCATTAAGCAGTCGCTGGCAATGAAAAGCTTGAGTCACAGGCTCTCTTTTAACAATGCTCAAGTAATACAACCTAACAAATAAAATAGAAATAGTATAAAATAGAATAAAATAGAATATCAAAATATAAAAAAGAGAATAAGGAATATATATCTAAATATATTTAAAAAACAACTGAAGAGAAATAAAGCAACAAAAGTGCAGTTTGTGTAATGGTGCAAATTTGCAATGATGTCACAGTGCGGGTTAAGTGTAGTTATTGCAGTTAAGAGGAGTTTAAAAGTCTTATGGCCTGGGGGAAGAAACTGTCTCTGAGCCTGGTGGTGCGGGCCCGAATGCTGCGGTACCGTCGGCCAGACGGCAGCAGGCAAAAAATTTTTTTGCTGGGGTGAAAGGGGTCTTTGATAATCCGGCTGCTCTTCTTCCTGCACTGCTGGGTGTAGAGGTCCTCTAGGGATGGTAGCGCCGTCCTGGTGATGTGTTGGGCAGACTTCACCACCCTCTGTAGAGCTTTACGGCTCAGGGCGGTGCAGCTGCCATACCAGGAGGTGATGCAGCCAGTCAGGATGCTCTCTATGGTGCACCTGTAGAAGTTGCAGAGGATCCAGAAGTCCATGTTGAGCCTCCGCAGCCTGCGGAGGAAAAAGAGCCACTGCCTGGCAGTCTTCCTGATGGAGTCTGTGTGATGGGTCCAGGTGAGGTCGTCAGTGATGTTGACCCCGAGGAACTTGAAGTTGCTGACTCGCTCCACCGTGGTCCCGTTGATGGAAAGGGGGGCGTGTTCAACTCCTTGACTCTTCCTGAAGTCCACGATCAGCTCCTTAGTTTTGCTGACGTTGAGATGGAGGTTGTTGTCCTGGCACCAAGATGACAGGGCTCTGACCTCCTCTCTGTAGGCCTTCTCATCGTCGCCGGTGATCAGGCCTATGACAGTGGTGTCATCAGCAAACTTAATGATGGTGTTGGAGCTGTGTGTGGCCACGCAGTCATGCGTGAACAGGGAGTACAGGAGGGGACTGAGCACGCAACCCTGGGGGGCCCCGGTGTTGAGAGTCAGGGTGGAGGATGTGGTGCTGCCGATCCTCACCGCCTGTGGTCTGCCCGTCAGAAAGTTCAGGATCCACTCACGGAGGGCGATGTTGAGCCCAAGGTCTCTGAGCTTGGTGACGAGCTTCAGGGGCACGATGGTGTTGAATGCTGAACTGTAGTCGATGAACAACATTCTCACATATGTGTCCCTCTGGTCCAGGTGGGAGAGGGCAGTGTGGAGGGTGAGGGAGATGGCATCTGCAGTCGACCTATTCGACCTGTAGGCGAACTGCAGAGGGTCCAGAGAGTCAGGGAGGGAGGAGGTGATGAAGGGTTGGACCAGCCGCTCAAAGCACTTCATGATGATGGAAGTGAGTGCTACTGGGCGGTAGTCGTTCAGGCAGAGGGTTTTAGTTTTCTTGGGAACAGGGACAATGATGGTCTTCTTGAGACATGCGGGGACTACAGACTGGAGCAGTGACAGGTTGAAGATGTCTGTGAACACATCTGCCAGCTGATCTGCACACACCTTGAGAGCACGGCCGGGGATCCCATCAGGTCCAGGTGCCTTTCGCGTGTTGATCCGGTTGAGAGATCTCCACACGTCTGCCCTGGAGATGACGGGGGGGCAGCGGTCCTCCTGGGCCTCTTCGATCTCCACAGCCGGGGAGTTACACTCAAAGCGTGCATAAAAAGTGTTCAGATCCTCTGGGAGAGATGCAGACACTACATCAGCACTGCTGGTTTTAGCTTTATAGTCTGTGATTGTTTTTAGTCCTGCCCACATCTTCCTAGTATTGGAGCCCTTGTAATGGGACTCCACTTTGTCCCTGTAGAGTCTCTTAGCACTGCTAATAGCACTCTGGAGCGCGTACCTGAATTTCTTGTATTCCTCCAGATCCCCCGAGTTGTAGGCAGCAGTCCGTGCTTTAAGTTTAGCATGGACGTCCCCATTAATCCAGGGCTTCTGGTTTGGAAATGTTCTCACAGTAATCCTGGGTACGACATCATCGATGCATTTGCTGATGTAGCAGATGACCGCGTCCGTGTACGTGTTGATGTCATCATCCTTGTAGACGCACCACTCCGTTGTGCTAAAACAGTCCTGAAGAGCCGAGTCTGATTGGTCGGTCCACTGCTGAATGGTCCGAGTCACCGGTCTCTCGCGCTTGAGTTTCTGCCTGTAGGAAGGCAGCAGCAGAACAGAAACGTGATCTGATTTGCCGAATGGGGGGCGGGGGAGGGCCTTATACGCACCCCGGAAGGGAGTGTAAACATGGTCCAGCGTGTTCGCGCCCCGCGTCGGGCAGCTGATGTGCTGGTGGTATCTCGGCAGGACTTTCCTCATCTTAGCGTTGTTAAAATCCCCAGCCACGATGAACGCAGCCTCGGGCCGTGATGTCTCCGTCCTGTCGATCACCGCATGCAGCTCCTCCAGTGCCTGGTTGGTGTCGGCGCTGGGCGGAATGCACACCGCTGTTATAACGACCGACGTAAACTCCCTCGGGATGTAATAAGGTCGGCATCTGATCATGAGGTGCTCCAGGTCCGGAGTACAGCCTGAAGAGATAATCCTCACATCAGAGCACCACAGATTATTCACCATGAAACAGACACCCCCTCCCTTACTCTTACCTGAGTTTGTTGTCCGGTCCTGGCGGTGAATGGAGACCCCCTCGGGAACAATGGCGGAGTCCGGGATCGAGGGGTCGAGCCAAGTCTCCGTGAAAACCAACACGTTACAAAACTTAATGTCCCGTTGAAAATCCATCCTGCTACGAAGTTCGTCCAGCTTGTTGTCCAGGGACTGGACATTAGCCAGAAGAATGCTAGGTAGAGGAGGGCGGTTTACACGTTTCCTCAGCCGGACCAGGACGCCTGCCCGAGACCCTCGTTTCCTTCCTCGTCGCCTCCGTCTTACCGGTGCCGCAGGTAAGCCGCGCCATGGGAAGTCTCCTTTGTTTGTTGTTGGTGGCGGTGAAAAAGTGTTTTTTACCGTCAACCCGATGGACAGAAGTTGTTCTCTATCATATGTGATGATAGGGCTCGCTTTACCGGAGTGCATGATACAAAATAAAGTAAAATAAATAACAACAAGATAGAAAGAAATATAAAAAAGAGCAGAGCTGTGGGAGAGCGAGAGACACAGCAGCCTTCCACGGCGCCGATCAACCGCCATCCCTTCACAACTTCACGACTTCACAAAATAGAAAAAAATAACATACTGTGTAACATAACATAAAACATATAACATAGTCAAGTGAAGTTTACAGGGTGAAGGAGTGGGGAATATTAAATTAAGTAATATGAATATATGTATAACATATAACATAGTCAAAATAAAGTCAAAGTTAAATGAAGCAGCAGTTTACAGGGGGAAGGAGTGGGGAATATTAAATAAAATAATATGAATATATGTATAACATATAACATAGTCAAATAAAAGTCAAATGAATCAGCAGTTTTCAGGGTGAAGAAGTGGGGAATATTAAATAAGATGAGTAGATGTGAAGTAAGTGTATTTTTATCATTCAGGGAGCAGAATGTACATGGTGACTGTTCAGAGGGTATTAAATTAAATTAGTATTAAATTAAATAATATTAAATTAAATAATATGAACATGAATATATGAATATATGTATACATATAACATAGTTAAGTCAAAGTCAAATGAAGCAGCAGTTTACAGGGTGAAGGAGTGGGTAATATGAAATTAAATAATATTGATATATATATATATATGTATATGTATAACATGAGTGACCACTCTTGTGTGTTCATTGCAGGCTGGCAGCTGTTACTAAGTTACAGTTTGAGTTACAAAACATTTAAACAAAGGTAGAGCAGTGGTAGCAACCTTGAGACTTACACCACTTCAACTACACCCTGCAGTGCCCCTGAGCAAGGCCCTTAACCTCATCTACTCCAGTTCGAGAGGCTCGGCAGCCAGCAGATGAGATTGGTTGTACTGGGAAATTTCCTGGTATGTGCATTTATACATTTGGCTCGCACATAACACATATAGTTTACATTTGTCATAAAGGTTTGATAACAACATTTTCTGATACCAATATATGCATTCCGATATATTGGTATCAGAAATTCTTTACTCCTTAATATTGGTATTGCCTTTATCCCACAAAAATCCAGACCAGTCAGGCTCTAGTATGAATTACTGGCTAGAAAGTTTAATGTGCTATATTATTCATGTTCAACCTTATTGGTAAACTTAGATTAAAGAGTGTCTCTTACCTGTTGCCGTAAGCCATGGAATTTGGCAAAGGGTTTGGTGTCTCTGTGCACCGTGACATCATCTTGGTAAACATTGATTTCGTCTCCGTCACTCTGAGCTCGCCAGAAACCCACCAAAGCCCGCCCCTTCAGACTGCTCCTGTCAATCAACTGATTGAGCAGCTGCTGGGCTTCATCAAAGACTCGACGAGCCTCCGAACCTTCAGGAGCCAAATATGATAAGGATCAGATGCAGTATCAATGTTTATAAACTAACTCATTACCACCAGGGATTGGTGCTCTTGCAGTTGTAGTCTTCTTTTAGCATTAATATGATTTCACTATGGTCCAAACACTGTACAATGGTCCCTTACATCTGCATCAAGCCTGAGCATCACAATGTATACAAACATTTCATAGAACTTACACTCTATGTATGCAGTGTTTAAAATAATCACTTTTTCCATTATCTTTGTAACAGTAAATATTTTACTTAATTACTTAACTTTTATTTAACTATCTATTTTATAATGTTACTCCATTACATTTTCTAAATCTTTTTCTTTTTGCATATGAATTTTATACGAGTCAAACATATGATCTTATTTTTAACCATGATATATTTTTCATCAGTTAAAATAAATCCCAAAAGAATATTAACTATGATATAATATTTTTAACATTCACCTTGCAAATACATTTTTACAAAACTTTGTTCAAATTAAATGGGTAAACTATCGCCAGATAATGATGAACATTGACAGAGGCTGAGCTCATACCAACAGTCTTGTCATTGAAGATCTTGGGGTAACCTCTGTTGGGGTATTTTCCTCTCAGTTGCCACACGTCAAAGAAAGGCTTCCAGTCGATAAAGTCCACCAAACTGTTCAGGTCGTAACACTCAAACACGTGGGTGCCAAGGAACTGAGGACACACTGTCACACAAAGACAAATACAGGGCACACACTTGGTTTATAATCAGCCAAAATACACTATCAGATACAAATGGATCACCAGCAGGCTTAAGAAACAAATGTAAGATTAGCTCTACAGATTAGCAGGACAAACTTAAACCACATCTGTGCTTCTGAAGAAGAACATGTCTTAAATGAATCAGCACCAACTCACCTGGTTTGGGGAGAGAGGACCAGTCTATACGCAACGCCTTGTCTCTGGCCTGAGAGAGAGACAGATACTGGCGATCCTGAAGGCAAAAACAGGGAGAGGCAGGATGAGGAAGAACAACATGCAATTGTATTAATTAAAAACCTTTAATAACAAGTCAACTCATAGTGGTTTACATAGAAATACATGTACAAACATCCCCAAACTACAAAAGAACTGTAGTCATGATTGGTCAAATTGATAAATCATGATTATTCCTATATTTTAGGACAAACAAAATTATGTTTTAGATTAACTAAACAGCACTGCTTTCAACAAACCTTGACATCAAAATACTAACAAACACCCTCCTTGCTACAAAAACAAGTCTGGACATTCCAGCAACTGATATTATTAATACCAGCTCATTTATAAGACAAGGAGAGGAGGGCTATCAGGAGAGAGAGAAATGTGCAGCTATGTTGTGATCCAAACAAGAATATGACCTTAGGACTTGCAGGTGTGGTTGAAATCTAAAAACATTTATTTGATTATCAGTTTTCCTATAATCATGCAGCAAGGTCCTGTTATTTTGTCAGGAAATAACTGAGCTCTTTTGGCAAAATAAAATATATATTTGTAAGATTTATATTACCACTCAAACACTTGTATTATTATACACATTTTCCAAAAGAACCATAACTCAATGTGTCAGTGTACTTAAAGTACATTGTACAGTAAAGAAATTCTTATTTTTGTATAAATTCAATAAAAAAGTTTGAGTCATCCTGCGTTTTCCAGCAGTACACTTTCACTTTTCATGCAGTTTGTATCTTGTGTAGCCTTAAAGGGGAAAAAACAATAATCTAGACAGAATCCTAGAGTTCAGTTTCATTTCTTCTGCAAAAGAACATTAAATATGATAAATAATTTACCTGGGAAAAAACAACTCTTCCTGCCTGTGTGAAAATTGCACTAGAGATAAGACATATTTTTGTCTTGGAGGTGTGTACAGAAGCTCAGTTGGGTTCTAGTTAGTTGGCTGTAGCTGAATCAAGCAGTCTGCCTGTATTCCTGATGAGGGTTCAACATGTGGATGCAACACTTATGAAAAAGACCTTAGTGATCCAAGAAAAAAGTCTCCCCTGGTGCCTCCATGTTGGGCGTTTCGAAGAACCATTGTTACCTTCAGAGAGTCAGAGTGGTCCTGCCTGACGTCCTCCTACTCTTCTTTCAGGTCATCCAAGTAATCCTCCTTCATTGTCTCATCCAGCAGCTGTGAACATTGACACACAGGAAGATAAAACACATTATAGTCTGGACTTATCAAAGCAGTCAACAAAAACTTTGCTTAATTTATCAACTTAGATCAACTCCTTGTCCATCGCATCAAATAAGACATTGTTTACTATCAAAGACATATTGGTTTTCATTCTTCTTTGATTGTTAGTTGAAGTTCTGATAGGAATATTTCATGTTTAACTGCTGGAACATGATTTTGTTGTCGATCCATGAACTGTTAATGGATTTTTTAAGTACGAAGTATTTTTTAACATTTTCTGAAATTTTGAGAATTCACATACTGATCACACAGCCATCAGGAACAATTTCAATCTACCAACCTCTCGATTAGCAGACCACTTTAGACACTACAAATGGGCCACACACACACTAACCATAAGCCTCAATGAGTTAGCATGTTTATTACAACACCAAGGAGGTACGTACCTCGATTTTTGCCTCATTTTACCCTAAAGTTTGATTTATTTTTTTAATATCAAAATATTGGTTAGAGATATATGCGACGGGTCCCAAAATTGATACGACAGCAACAAATTATATCTGTAGAATACAGCATGAATGCAGCGGCAATAACGACATGGAGCCTTCAGTTCCTCGTCCAGACTGCATCTTATTCAAATTAAACACAATTTCAAGTACAAACATTTATCTGAGCGTAACTGCATTTTAAAGTGCATAAAACATACATTCAATTATTATGGTGTCTATTTCCTCCAAACATCTTAATATACATTTTCACTCATAAGGAAATATAAACATTTACAATATAGACCTATTGAACATTAGCTTATAACTGGTCTTTATAAGGCATAATAACTATACATGACTTAATTACAGAGTCTGTGTGTGTCGGAGCTGAACACTGTAAAGTAAACATTAATACTATCGCGACCCGCCTGCAAGACGACGTGCAGGTAAATTAAACACCTATACAGGCGAATGTAGCCCCGCCCACCTAGTGGTGCGAGTGTTTCCCCCGGGATGATCAAGCGAAGCTTTAGGAGCTAACGTAGGTGACTCTCACCCACTACTAACCTGTAAAATACAGGATGAATGCAGCAGCAATAAAGACACGGAACATTCAGTTCCTCATCCAGACTGCACCTGGCATGTGGGCGGACGTTACCCCCAAAGAGACAGGACGGGGTGCAACTGCTCCCGTGCCAAACGTTCCACCTGAGTGCTGCGGTCATTTACTGATTTCTCTGATAAAACTACTTTAATTACTGTTAAAGTTAAATACAATATTTTTGGCCATACCACATATAGAAGGGGGCGCAAAAAAACTCTGCCTAGCAAAAAATATTTAATATAATATTTTTTTTATTATAATATTTGTTTTTTTGCTCTGCGCAGTTTTTGGCGCCCCCCTCTGAGTGGCGCCCTAGGCAACCGCCTACGTCTTCTGTAGGAAACACCGGCCCTGAGCAGGACAACTGTAGCGAGGGGCGATCTTCACAGCTGTGTGCGTCCTATCAAATACACAACAAGAATGGTTGCAACCCAGGAGAACAACGCATGTTGTCAAACTCCATTTACAATCATCAAAAGAGATGTTGCTTTATAATGTCTGATTATAAAGATTCCAATCGTTTCATTAAAAGTACAAAAGAGTTAATTTTGTGTAATTTTTTTGAAAAAAACTGGTTTTACCTTCATGTCTCCTGCACCCAAAAATTACAATACGCTCCTAACTCACCGGTGGCCAACACAACCCTCCCACTACCCACATGCTTTCTGCCTTATCATAGGTTTGTATACGTTTGTGTTTGTATTACTTTGATGTTGTGGCTCCACCAATCAGCAATAGTGTTGTCATCCCTAGTCTCTCCATCTCTTTGGCCACATAGATCATCTCATCCAGAGAGGGGGTGATGAGACCGGATAAACCAATGATATATGTATGAACAGACATAATACACACCCACCATTATTGCTGCTTCTGCTACAATAAAGGGATATGAATTAAAATAATAATTTGAATTGTCAGATATGAAAAACATAAAAGCGGCAAGGATTTGGAATGTAGAGGGAATTGTTTCAGCTATATTGCGGTTATTATTGTTTTGCACACATACTCATTGTTTGTTGCATTGTGGTCCATGAGGAACGACATGATGTTTGCCTGTATGAATTATGTGAAAATGTCCATCTTTACAATTTAGAGCCCTGGGTCTCACTCTTATTAGCTCGGTCTGATAATCCATTTAACAAAGAACAATTTTCTATATATATCTATCAACAGTTTTTTGGGAGGTTACAAATTTAAATATTGAAAATATGTCAGTCTACATATGTATAATATGTCAGTGAGTTCACCTCACACTGACAACATGCAATATTAACTGTATACTGCACCTGCTTTCTTTGTGATGGCCTCTCTGAGGATCTTATCACAGGGAACCATCACACCCAGGTCGGTCACCCTGCAAGAAAACACAAACCCCTTCTCACCCTCATTTCTTTGATATAACTGAAGTATTACTAGCAAATAGCATCATGGTCTTGTACTTTTTGTGCTTAGTTAAAATTTTTTTGTGAATTGATTAATTCTATTTTCGTTTTAAGATATTGTATGTCATTAGAGAAATATGAATTGCCGTGTTTAACTGTCATTTAAATGTTGTTTTAATGTCTCCCTATATCTGATTTTTAGCCCAGCCCAGCACATCCATATATTCATCTCAATGGATTGCGTAAAGTGCTCAGGCAAAGGAACATTGGAGCATATCTTGAGTTGCTGTACTGGCTCTTGGACAAGGCTAAAACCTGGCACCATGACCAGGTTTTGAAACGCATCGCAGAAGCCATCAGTTGCTGTGAGATGAGAGTCAATGAGATTAAGAAGACCAAGAATGAAGAGCTGGTCACTAACAGCATGAACCAGGTGCACCCATATCGAATTTGGCTGCAGACGTTTTACGGCTTAATCACTCTACCAAGTCTTGAGTGCACTGGGCATCACTCGAATAGACGAGGTGAAGAACAATAGCTGAGGCAGCAGAAGAAACAATTAGATGGGTTTGGGTTCAGGAGAGAAGAGCCGTGGGGAGGAGCTAATGCCCCCCGAACAGAAGTCTAGGTCTGATCAACATCAGCTGGGTCATCTGGGCTGGGGTAACCTTTAAAGGAGAGGAATACTAAAAGTTTAAATAACTAAATTCACTGAGTATAAATAATCACATTCTGCTTCGAGCCTAAAAAGTTAGTTATATCCCCTCCTATTCCTATCTCTGCATGCACATAGAACATTAAAGAATGTAAGAAATACCCACTAATTGAAAAGGCCCACACATGGTCGCACACCCACAAACATGCACGTACATGCACATGCACGTTACCACAGGCACACAGCAATTTCTTGACATTAAACAACAGTAATAGCACTGGGTTGCTGCCCAGGGCCTGGCAACAGATCAACACCACCACTTCACTCCCATGATGAACCACTGTGCCCCTGCAGTGGATCAAAGTGCAATGAGAAGGGAACTGATGCCATTACCACTAAAATGATAATTTAACCTCATACAGAGGCCTGCAGCAGATCACATGATGAGGGACGGTGAAAAGCTCTGAGGATTCTGCTGATGTTCAAACATACAATGTAAATAACAGCAGATTAACCACTTCTTCTTTCTGACAGGTTTTGAATGTCAATTATAGTTATTAATGATTCACTGAACAGACTGAATATACTGGTGAGAGTGTAGCAGACCTTGAAACAAGTGAACACTTTCTGATGGTAAACCATTTAAACGTCATAGCAAACCAGTTTTACCTGAAGTTGTTACAACCCAGCACCACACCTATGATGTTCTTGTCAATATCGTGGAGCTATGGACTATGGTTCCCTGATAGGGATCCTGCAGACCAAAGAGAAAACATAAGTTGCTGAATCAGCTGTTTTCTATATGTGCATGGTATAATTTGTTTGAATGTTCCTGTTCTTGCTACTTTTAAAGTTCCTAATTCTAGGTTTACAAAAAAGCGACATTGTATTGGCTGCCATGGAAGTGGGAAAATAATTTTAAAAGACTGCTGCATTTTCTGTTAAAACAAAAGAATAACAATGGCTTTTTTATATTCTTTATAATTTAATTGAAATAGGTTTGTAAATCAGTGTAAATGATACACTAAATGGTGTAATATTAAGTTAAGACTGACGATCTACTCAGTTGACCCCGACGACGCCATCATCTCCTGCCTCTCCTTCTCCATGAAAGGAATCAGATGTCCCACGGCCTTCTTCATAACACGAGCCGACTTGATCACCTGCAAACACCGAGCAGTTTTGTTTTTAAAATCATCATCTTGTTCAATCCAAAATCTAAAGACACGCATCTGAGATACCTTTGCTTTGTCTAGCGGGTAACATACCAGCCAACAGAAAGGAACAGCAGCAGAGACAAACTGAAATGAACTTTCTGTTATGTATGCTATAGCTGTTGTCTATTGCTGATTAATACTCAATTTGGTATATATCTAATATTTAGAGCTGGAAGAACTTTCCTAGGCAGATATCATGTTATAAAAACTTAAGAGGTATGATAGAAGAAGTGAGAATCTTGGAGTATTAGACTTGGGCCAGTGTCGCCATCTAGCTGTTGAAAGGTAACAAGCCCTGGAATAACAACCCCCATTAAACAGCAAAACATTTTTATAAAAAGACAAACGACAAATTCACACTGTTCAATGTCTTCTAAATGTGGCCACTATCCTTGTGATAACTCTTTGTAATTAAAATTGTTTGATGTAGGAACTGAAAAATTAAGAATTATTAGAATCAATTTAACTCTCTAATTGGTGTATCAGTACCAGTTGCACACCAATATAAATCTATTAAACGGCAGCTTCAGTCAAACATGAAGACTGTGAATAACGTTCATGGGAAAAAAATATAAACACTAATGTGAGATGGACACAGGAGAAACAGAGTGACTAGCACAATCCTACCTGTGACAGGAACATCTTCCCAGCTCCAAAGAGATCTCCCACCACCTTCATGCCGTTCATCAAGGGGCCCTCGATGATGTGAAGGGGTCGAGTGCAGCGGTTATCCTGAGAGCAGGGGTGGACTGGGACAAAAATTCAGCCCTGGCATTGTCTGTCCAGACCAGCCCACTACATTATCAGCGGACACCACATAGAAGTCCACAAATCTCGCGGCGTCTTCTCTATTGCATACTACTGTTACCACCTAGCTCAAAGATGGCAACAAGAAGGGAGGCCACACACAAACCTCTCAAGCCAAAAGTAAATTTATTTAACTCCAAATCATGATAGCTCTAACTACGTAGTGGGATGTTTAAAATATGTTACGCGTCAGTGGTGTTAACAGTGTTTGGATCTGTGAAAATAAGGTGTGATGTATGTTATAAGGTGCAGAAGCAAAGAAAAACAAAGGTTGAGGGCCCCATGCCCCTGGAAGCAGCCTTTAGATCTGCAGCTGAAGCCCAGCCCAAAAGGGCAGGCCCAGGGTGACCCCATGCCAGCTCTACCTGTGTCTGGAAAACAACTCCTCAGGCTCTCACATGTTAAGTGGTCAACCTGAGAAGGACATGGATACATTATAATGTCTCTAATCATCACAAATTAAGTATGATTTCATAACACATAAAAAATGATAAACTCACCAGACTAGAGGAAACTCAACAGACAAACTTTGGTACAGTGAAGGCAGAGAGTGGAGGAAGACAGAGAGCAAGTTCTCGAACATGGACAGAGGGGGAACAACTCCTTAGGCTGTCACATGTCAAGTTGTCAACCTGAGAAGGACATGGATACATTATATTGTCTGAAAAATAAAGAAAATGTTTTCCTCTGTCCTGCACCTAGAGTTGAGAGCTTTTTTGATGTGTGTTTCTTTTAAAACCTTTTGAAAATTATTATAATTATGAAGAATGAATTTATCCATTAAAAAATACATGATAAACTTACCAAATTCTAACAGTGGTCCCAAATGTCCACATATAAGTCAGATCATTGTGACAATACCTGAAAATGCTCAAGACAGCACTATACACAGCCATTTGAAAACTACAGTAAAAGTAACACATTTACACACAAATTATACCTATTAAATAGTTATCACCTCAGTAAACAATAAATTAATTGAAAGATTACAATAAATTCAATGGCAAATATTTTAAATTAAACTAATTATTCCCTATAGGTTTACTTGTATTCTGTTTTCAATACAGCTTGATTCTGCATCTCTAGCTCTCAGCTAACGACGTTAGCAGCTCTTAACTAGTTTAGCTAAATCATCTGAACAATAATAATCCATAGTATCATAATTCGGCATATTAAAACAAATCAAAAACGTTTTCTACTTTGTTTTGGACATGTCTCAAAAATGTAGCTTAGCCAGCCCCAGGCCAACGTTACTTACCAAGTCTGCCTCCTCTCGCTCATCATTGTCGAGTCCTCCTCGCTCGTCTCCCGGCGCACCTGCTGCTGCTGGGTTGGTGAACCCGCCACCAAATAGGTCCGTCAGTTTGGCACATTTAGCAGCCTCCACCTCCAGAGACTTCAGCTTTTTTTCCGATGCTTCTCAGCGCCACCCGGGCGTTTTTCACTCTTATTATCCATTTTAAGTTTGTGTCTCAGTAGCAGCAGCCCGTCCCGCGACTCCCCTGCCAATGTAATGAGGTCCCGCCCCACCCTGGTTTGTGTTGTGATTGACAGCACTGTCATGGCTCTCTGAGCCTGTCAGCCCATGATTGATTGACAATGACAAACAATAGACCAATAATATGTGTCGATGCTGGCAACACACTGCTAGCCCTCTGTAGCCAATTGGACGGCCCAATTTGAGGGAATTT